>OOFB01012827.1:45205-57500 GCA_900323305.1 Trachyrincus murrayi | reverse complement strand
TTTAAAAAGGGGGGGGGGGGAAAAAAAAAAAAGGGGGGGGGGGGGGGGGGGGGGGGCTGGAGAGAAACAAGAGAAACGAAAGAGTAGCCAGTGAGGACTACACCAGCCAGTAATTTTCCTACCACCGCCTGCTACAGGTGTGGCGCTGGTAGCATTGTGCAGAAGTAAGGCCAGACGAGCTCCTTTCTAGACCTCTTTAACACTTGGACATGATTCAGCCTGAACTCAGATGAACTCAAAATGTTTCTTGACCCAGGCAGTTCTCGAGAGTTAACCCTTATTATTTATCCTGTCTACCCTTTCCCCTCCTCCCACCCCACCCTCAGACAACACTCGCAAGTGGGAAATGAACCAGAATTCCTCACTGACCCGTCCCATTTTTTTCCTCACTTATGTCACTTCCTGGTCCCCTCTTCGCTGCGTACAGCTGCTGGCCAAGGACCCGAAGGAGCGGCTTGGGTGTCAGGGCCGCGGGGCGGTGGAGGTGAAGCAACACCCCATCCTCCGAAACATCAACTTCAAACGGCTGGAGGCCAACATGCTAGACCCGCCCTTCAGTCCAGATGTAAGACAGACACGCACACAGAGACACACACGCACACAGAGACACACACACACTCGGGCCCAATTCCAGTATAAGCTACTGGAACTTTTTACTAACGAAGGCGAGGCTTTTAAGTAAAGCCATTCACAATTGCTGTAAGGTCATCTGTTAATCAGGTTTATCTGCATTAAAACTCATTCTCGTTTTTCTCTTCTTTTTTTTGGTTGTTATTTCACCTTAGCTTTATATTGATTCCTTGGTCTCTCTTCTCTGTCAGCCGCGGGCAGTGTACTGTAAAGACGTGTTGGACATCGAGCAGTTTTCCACTGTCAAAGGCGTGAACATTGACCCTACCGATGATGACTTCTATCACAAGTTTGTCACAGGGAGTGTCTCCATCCCCTGGCAGAATGAGGTAATGCAGGCTTGAACAAGATGATGTCATCCATTACGCATGGTCATTTCTCAAGTTACAGTGCAATGACATCGTTGTGTAATTACTAATAAAATGAGGATTGATTGCAGATTAACACTAAAATACACTTTTTATGCTTGATTCTATACTTGTGCTACGTTGTTGCCCTAAATCAAATGCCTACAATCCCATTAAACGTTTACGATTAACCATATCTCGTATCTGTCTCTCCATCTCCATGAAGATGATTGAGATGGAGTGCTTCAAGGAGATCAACGTCTATGAAACGGATGGGACTTTGTGTTCAGACCTGGACATTAACCGGCCAAACCCCTCACCAAAGAGAGGCTTCTTCTACCGCCTTTTCAGAAGACAGGCAAGTGCTAGCACTCCTGCAACTGTCCGAGGGGGTGGGGGCTAAGGTACTTTCTCTCTTCCTTCCTTCCTTCCTTTCTCTTCAAGGCCTCGTCTCAAAGTAACCCAGACCAAGGCCGTAGGCGGCTTGTTGCTGGTTTTTGTGATTAATAATCTTTTGTTTACATTAGCCAAATTCAGAGCATTTGAAATGGACATTCTTGGGCGTGTCCTCTGTTCCTGTAGACCTGGTTTGGACATGTTAAAAGGCCATTATTATTTGTTTTTGTTTTACATTTCCATTCATATCCAAGTAGCAAGGTAGGTTTGGGTCAAGTTTTTCTTTTCTATCCTTTTCTATTATTCTTTGGAGTATCACCTTTTTTTTTTTCCTCGTCTTCTTGATTTTCTTTTTCACTTTCTAATGTTCACTGAGCGGGGTCTTTGTCAAGTGACATTGACATGCTAAAATAACGGTTACACTAACCGTGATTGCAGATGACAACTAACATAACTCGGATATATCACTTATACAAACTAACTTGGCTTTACTGGGTGTTAAGCTACCTGCAGCCTCATCACTTTGTAATTGTAAAAATCCGTTTGTACACATACAGTCAGCGTTTCAGAAAAACTAACTATTACTTCACCCTATTGCTAAAACGTAGTACTAATATGTAGTACACAATTTAAAAATGTGCTACATTTGGAAAGTCGCATTGTCCATAAAGTGTCCCTCTTACCTCCCCGTAGGTGTGTTTTAAGAGCAGTTACAGTGACGACGACAACGAGGAGCCCTCACGACTTTAAACCACTCCTTTCCTATCCCACCTCCGTCACCGACCTCCGTCACCGACCTCCGCCACCGACTCCAACCGAACGCAAATCTTAGGAAGTCAGTGAATGTTGACCTGTATTTATGAGCTGTATTAAAATTGTATTATAACTAAAAGAAAAAAGTATGAGTTTAAAGATTTTGTACATTTGTACTTGAATTTATGTCTAGATGTATATTTTCACTAAAGGTTGTATTGTACAAAAAGCCATAAAAGTACCACTTGAATGCATTCATAACATTTTTATTTCCTTTTTTTTCCTTTTGGAATGAGTATGGAAAATGTCTATTGAGAAGTTTTTTAAGAAGCACAGTACCAGTAGTTTTTTTTTTTTTTGTTTAATTTCTCAATGTAGCATAAGGCCTTTGTTTTGTATGTGCTGTACGTTTGTTCTTGTTGATTTGGCAAATGTGACGTGTCGTTAGTACATCGAGTTCACCAAATCACTAAACCTAACCCCTTATCCTCCACGCCCCCCCAAGGGTCTTTAGTAGAGCTCTATTAAAGACATGGATTTGAGCGATCTCGTGGTGACAAATCTAATCGGAGGTTGCCATGCTGCTTAAACCTATCCATTTGTTTCCCAGATTTACACCTCGTCCACCTACTTAGGTTGAAGGATTCAAGTGGTTGATTTGGAATCATGCGCCATGATAATTCATGCCCTGCACTCAGCTCCATAGCTCTGGTTGTGTTGATGAACTGGTATGTACAGTACAGATGGCTTTTATTGGTATTAGGCTGCTATGTGGATACTTACATTAGCAAACATCAATCTTGTCTAGGTGCCTAGAGAAAAGCGCTTCTAGCGGAGATAGCATGCGTTTCTTTCTGACAATCTCTTAGTCAACAGGCACAACACACAAAATGATCCTTACAATTTAGTACGTTCAGTTCAAGTCGCATGTCATGGAACTGTATTTTCTTTCTGGTCTTCCACTCGTTTTTAAGCTCCAAGTGACCAGGCAACCAATCCCTATTCGATTCTGGATTCTAATGGACATAATATTACAATATTGACGTAAGAGAATGCTTTTGTTTTGATTCAGTTTTTTTTCCCCAGTATTTTCAACCTTTGTTCGTTATTCTTAAGATTGAGTTGTGTTGAAAAAATGTAATGATTACAGATCCATATGAGATTGGCTTAAAAGATAGCGTTCACATCAAACAAACTTTCAAAGCTTGAGTTGCCTGCATTATTTAACAATTTTAATTTTGGTGCTGTTTACCTGTTGATCATAGATTACACAATGCTTGTCGAGTAGACACTCTGCTAGAAGACCCCAATGTCATTGATCGGCTATATCTCTGATCGTTCTAAAGGAATAGTTGGGCTGAAAAAAAAGAGAATTATCACCATTTAATACTTCATTAAAATCTTGTATGTTGCTCTTCCATAAGAAAGATTTAACAACTGATTGCATGTTCTTAGACAGGCTAGGGAATGGAAATTAGCTTTCGACACCTGCCTATATACCTATGTACAGGAAATCTTAACTTGCATAATCCCATTTTTGTGCACTTTTAAATACATATATGGAACATTCTTCAAAATCGGCTGGTTATGGTCAAGCGGATTTTTTGACATCCTGTATTGTATCAGGATTTATTATGATTAGCATATGTATGTGCCCTTTGTAGTTCAGAAAACACGTTGGCTATTTTGAAATTGAATTTTCTTGAGACAAACATATTTTCCCCCTCCTTTGTTTTAATGCTGTGAATATCTGAACTAGACTCTGGGCTTTGTGTGCGTTTATAATACTGTAACTATATACAACTTTTGTAACATTTGCCTAATTATTTAAATGTAATATGACCCGAATACTAAAACCAAGTTTGCCAACCCTTTGCAATGTCATCCATCAGGGGTTAATGATCGGAAAGTGTTAATTCTCTGCATTATTTTAAGTTATTCTCCATCAACATAGATGAATGCATTCACGCAACACATACTCGTTGCAAATGACATTGAAATCCTAGGTGGCAAGCGTGGTTTTATTTGTAGAAAACAAAAAGTGCCACCTTCTGTTATATTTACTATTAAAGTTGTACAGCTACAGACTTGTAGAGATGGTTCGGCTGTAGTTCACAAGGCTTTGTCTCAACCAGCACATTCCATTACCAGATCAGGAATAACACGTGCATTTAGTCCTCAATGGCTTGTCGTCACTTGAGTATCTTGTTGATTTTTATTTACATTTTTTGTTGTTCTCAGGCACATTTCGGAGCCAACTTCTCTGGCAAATGTAGATGTATGCCTTTTATAGGTCTTCGCCTCAAAAACCTTGTAAAATACATCTTTCTAACATTTAACATATAAGCTTTCACAACCAGGAGGAAAAAAAAGTGTCCATCCAAATAGCAGTAAAGAAATGTTTAGTTTTATTGCACTGTGGTGTGTACTGACAATGACTATAGGTTGTGTCTTTTAACTTGTTGCCAACGATACCAAAAGCATCATTTATACTTTTTTTTTCTTTCTCACTGATGAACTTAATGCAGAAAGACTGACCGCCTTTATTGTATGTGCCAATGACCAACGTTTCAGTTCTGACACCGCCCTCCTCATTCGACCGTATTTTTCCATCTTTTCTGAGATGTCCTGAGCATAAAAGGAACTTTGAACAGCTGAACAGTTTTGAATGTCCGCACTAAGTGCATTGCAATGCCTGTTTTAAAAAAGAAAAAAAAAAGAAAAATATGTTTTTATAACTCAAGCATGTATCGGTTTGTAATACTAAAGGTTCCTTGTACATATAAATGATCTTCTAGTGCCAACATACCACACTCGTATCTAAGGACAACTTTATAGCTAGCAAGGTGGCCCGCTAAATTGACCCTGTCTGAATACACTTTGACATTTGAAGCCTCCCCTCCCGCGGTCCTCAGAGGTAGCGACGCATCAGCTTCCCAAACTCTGATACAAAAAACAAAACATGAAACAAATGTTTGGCAGGAGAAATCTCAGTAGTTGCCTCATTAAGTGAGGTGTAGTTTTGGGCGGACTGCCAAGATGCTGTGAGGTTTTCGGACACTTAACCTTGTCTAGACGCGTCAAAGCCGATAGATACATTTTCAGGGAAGGGCGAGAGGACAGATTCATCAAATGGTATTCACACAGGGTCTTTCCTTATTTTCTTCTTTTTGTAATTGTACAGTCATGTTGTTCAACCACTGCAGTCATTGTAATTCTTGTACAAGTTGTATCACTGGTTGTTGTACCATATCTGACATTTGTAATTAATTATGAAATAATACACTGCCGTTTGTATAAAAAATACATAGGTCCCTGGTTTATTTGTGTCATTTTTATGTTTTAGTGGTTCTATTGGAGGGTTGGGGAACAATTATATTCACTAATTCATTATATTTTCATAGTACTGGGTTTGAACCCCAATGTCTTCAGACACTAATATAATATATAAATGATATTTATGTTCTAAACAACTTATAGGATAACATTGTATTAACCCCCAAAGGGAAATTATTGTTACAGCAGAATAAAGGGAGTGCAAATCAAACAAGAGAACATAAGATGAGAGTATACAAATGAAAATAGAAATACAAATGATAACTATATATATATATATATATATATATATACACACACTGTATATATAAAATAAAGAAGTAAAACTAATTCAAAATGTGTTTACATAATAAGGGCCAGTGCAGTTGCTACCACAGTGAGCCCTGAAGTCCTTAATTTACTTCTTGGTCTCCCCTCATTTCACATTCAATCCTTGAATGTAAAGCATTAATAGTAATCAAACATGCTATTATGAGTTCATTATAGCACCTTTCTTGCTTGATGCAAATCAGATGAAGACCTACTTCACTACACCACAGTCCATGTCCGTTTGGGCTAAGACCATGAAGTAGTGTTTCTTATATGTTATATGTATTTGCGAATAGGAACATCAAAACGTTTCACTTGACAGGATGGATGCAGCGGTCCCCATCCACCGGGCCACGGACCGACAGCGGGCCGCAAAGCATTTGCTACCGGGCCGCGAATAAAAAATAGGAAATACGACGAGCCTAAAATATGGCTTAATTGCGACCGATGACTCGCATGCTCCACTTTGCGAAGAGGGGTTTTCTGCAATGAATGCAACGGAAACTAAATCGCGGAATAGACTGGACATAAGGAACACGCTCCGGGTGTCGCTGTCTCCTGTCACCCCCCCCCCAGTCCGCAGCGATGTTGTCAACATTACACCGGTCCGCGGTGATAAAAAGGCTGGGGACCTCTTGGATTTGAGTAAACCCGTGACTCACCCCGCCCCTCTCCACAACACGTTCGATTGGTCTCTTCTGGAGTCAATCAGAGTCAAACCGTCGCTCATTGGCCAGTGCGGTCGCGTATTCTCCACTCCCTGTTAAGCTGTCACAAGTCCACTTCCTTGTAGGATTTGTCAGGATAGCGTACCTCAAATATGCATTTTATTGCAATGCATCCCATTCATTAATGGACAACATTGTGAAGAAATAGGAAACATATTTCACCGAAGACAAGACGGAGGGGTGGTAGCAGCTGTCGAGCAGTGTTTACGGGCACTCTCGTTGCACTGCCCTGCCTCCCCGTGTGTTTGGTATTGTGACCCTCAGCTAGCTCAGATTGTAAATATCAGCTAGCCAGGCTAGCTTACTCGCTGGCGGCTGCTAAAATGGCCACCATGGAGAAATTAATGAAGGCCTTTGAGTCTCTCAAGTCATTCCAACAACAACAGGGGCCACCGACAGTGGAGGAGCTCGTACAGAAACAGTAAGTAGTAGCGATCTGTTGACACGGAGGAGAAAACAAACGCAGCTACGGAGCATCTCGCACCTCTGCACCCGTTAAGACAGTGGCACTGATGCTGGTCAGGTTGCTAGCTTGCTTGAAGGATGAACTGGATTAGTTAACAACCTAAACTTGAAACGCCAGTCATAGCTTGTCGGTTATTCGGACAAGCTGCAAGATATTTTTTACGAATTTGTTTATCTGCCAGCTAAGCATGTACTGTCGTAGCGGACCCTTGCTGCTAACGCAGTGCTGTTTGCTGTAAGCGCAGGCACCTGCCAATGGACCTATTTAATGTCCAGTTTCTGGTTATGAGCTAGAATCCCTAACTGAAAATCTTTGGTGCTCACATTGCGTAGTTTTACGGTTGCTTGCAACGCTACGGATTGCAAACCCGATTTTGCTGCTGACAGCTGCATCCCATTGTCTGTTATTGACATGATGTACATTCTTCCTTCTCATCCATTTCAATCTAACTGGAAATGGGAACTGAGAGTGGTTGGGTTTAGTGGTTGTAGGTAAATACACCTCAAAGTGCCCACATGTTTTTGGAAACTGACATTGACCCCTATTTATTTGTGCTTTTCCCTTTTCCAGAAAAAAGGAGCAGGCTGCTACTAAGAAGGACCGTGTCACCCATTGCTTGACAATATGCGAAAACATTGTAGCTCAGTCATTAAGGTAGGATGTGTCTCACGCACACCAGACTAACTACTACTGGCATTCAAATGTATTTCAAACATGATCAGTGGTGTTAAATTAAGTACGTTGAGGATGTGTGTTACACATGTTTACTCAAACTTGCTGTAATGCACAGCAAATGGTTAATGTGTTGCTGTTGTGTAATTGTGCTTTTATTGGTAGTTGGGCATATTTATTTTGATTTTGATCAGAGAATAACCTAGCATAGTGCATACATTATTCGATTTTTCTGTTAAGTGCATTGCATGCAGATGTTTAGATGTGTGGAGTGGTCAGTGCATGTACAACGACAGTGCATGCCTTGCTTTTGACTCTGTGGTTCTGGGATTAGAACGTCTCCGGAGTTCCAGAAGCTGCTGGGCATCGCCATGGAGATGTTCCTGCTCTGTAGCGATGACAGCGAATCGGATGTCAGAATGGTGGCTGACGAGTGCCTCAATAAGATTATCAAAGTGAGCAGCGCCCCACTCCTACACCATCTGCACTGTGCAGTCATGTCTGTCTCATGTCTAATCATATGGAAATACTATATGTACATTTTGCATTGATTATGGCTAAATGACTCATTTATGACCATTGATCAGGGATCGAGTTCTCATGTATTTTATGTAATCACCAGTAGAGGGAGCCAAGCTAAACGCAACATCTGTTATGAGGAGGGAAAATATTTGTTAAGTAATATATTCTATAGTAATAATCTACTCAAATGGATTGACGACATTGTTAATAGGCTTTAGTTGAGTGGTTTATTTTCTGCTCTTTCTTCAGGCGCTGATGGACTCCAACCTGCCTAGACTGCAGCTAGAGCTGTACAAAGAGATAAAAAAGGTTGACACTCCTGGATAAAATGCTAATTAATTTGAAATTTAAATTCATAAAGTATTAATCATAATGATTTTCACAAAATAATGATTTGTGGTGGTGGGCTCTGCAGAACGGTGCCTCAAGGAGCCTGAGGGCAGCTCTCTGGAGGTTTGCTGAGCTCGCCCACCTCATCAGACCACAGAAATGCCGGTATACACACACGCACGCATGCACGCACGCACACAAGCACGCACACGCGCACAAACATTCAATAATCCATGCCATGCCTTGTAGAGTGGGGTAGAGACAAACGTTTCTCACACTGCTTCACGAGTCTACTGTTCTCTCATTGGCCTTCCTGCTCTGCAGACCCTACTTGGTGAACCTGTTGCCGTGCCTGACCAGAATAACAAAGCGTCAGGAGGAGACGGTGCAAGAAACACTGGCTGCTGCCATGCCCAAAATCATGGGCGCACTGGGACACTTTGCCAATGACGGGGAAATCAAGGTACAGTCCCAGAGATGTAACTACACAACACACCGTAGTGTTGGGTTGGATCAATGGTCAAAGTCCCGTGGTCCTGATTTATGAATGTTGAATGATTATTTTGAAGTCAATAGATGAAATATCACCGTACACTTGTTTCCATTTTGATCAAACTCATTGTGAATCGTGTCCGTCCCAGGTGCTGCTGAAGTCTTTTGTGGCCAACCTCAAGTGCAGCTCTCCTACCATCAGACGGACCGCGGCCAGCTCGGCCGTCGGCGTGTGCCAGCAGTCGAGACGACCAAGCTACTTCTACACGTGGCTGCTCAATGTGCTATTGGGTAGGACACCGGCACACACTCACACACTCGCACACTGACACACTCAGGACCGGGGCAGAAAGTGACATGAATGTATCCTCACACTCATAACTCGTTGAGCACACACACACATCTCCTTTTGAAGAAAATGCACACAGATGATTGTTTTATAATTTCAGCTGTATTAGAAGTGTGTCATTATGATAATATGCAGGTATAATAATAACATAGGTGATTGATTGGGGAAAAAAATCCCACACTCAGCAGTTTACAATGCACCACCTTGTTTATTAATGAACAAGGTGTGTTGCAGGAGTTTTCTTCTTTTTTTTTTTTAATCAACACGGTGACAAGAAGATAAAAAGTGTATTTTCTAGGTTGACAAATGAAACAAGGCATCTTAAAACTGGACACATGTAAGGCTTCTGACACACACACACACACACACACACACACACACACACACACACACACACACACAGAGGCTGACCTGCTGTCTCTCCCCTGGGTAGGGCTGTTGGTGCCGGTGGACGAGGAGCATGGCAACCACCTGATCCTGGGCGTGCTGCTGACCCTGCGCTACCTGCTGCCTCTGCTCCAGCAGAACGTCAACGGCACCAGCCTCAAGGGCAGCTTCGGCGTCATGAGGAAGGAGGCCGACCTACAGCCCACCCCTGAGCAACTGCTACAGGTAGACACGGACCTGAGCGCGCTTGTGTGTCATTTCTGCAACTGTGCATGTCCCAAGTGAGTCTCTGCTTCCTCCCTCCCTTCGTTGTGTTGCATTCACGCGCCTGTGATTGCCAGGCAAGATGGATTCCCCGAACAATCAGTGATGAGATGCCCTGGTTGGTCAGAAATGGAATGGTCTAAATTTTAAATTGGCTCATACAGAGGCAGGTGCAGTCGACAGATATTCTCACAGCTCACATTTCACTCACTAATAGCTGATGGATGGTGGTGGCATTTTTATTTCAAATTATAGCTCTTATGTCTTACCTACAGCACCTTTTTAAGTGATAGTGAAAGTCTCCTATCCAATACTTGATCTAGAAACTCTAAATAAACACTTTATATTTTGCTCTGTATGGTATATGCCAAATCAAAGCTTGAAGAAGGTGTGTGTGTATGTGTTCTCGCAGGTGTACGAACTGACCCTCCACTACACCCAACACCGGGATCACAACGTGGTCACTGCAGCTCTGGAACTACTTCAGCAGATGTTCAGGACTCCGCCCCCAGAGCTCCTGCACATGCTCATCACCCCTGGCAGCATTCCACACGCCACCGTGTTCCGACATGACACCGAAGGCCGCGCTCGCTCCGGAAGCATAGTGGAGTTCATCGGTAAACATGACTCTTGGCGCTGCTGCTGGTGGTGCTTGTGGTGCTTGGCCATTGGTCAGCAGGGCATTGAGCAGAGCTCGTGAAAGTGTTGTGAGTAGGGCTGCAACGATTAGTCGATGAATCGATTTAGTAATCACATTTTGTTTTTTGTAATCACATTTTTATAATCGAGGACTCGTTGAGGTCATTTATCAAGTGCAAATACCAACATTTGCTGCTTGATGCTTCAGAAATTCAAATAATTGGTTCATGGATCATTATAAAATGAATACTTTAGTTTTTCATGTCTGCTTGTCAGATAAAGCAAGCAAATATAAGACATCACTTTGGACTCTGGTAACTTTGCTATTATTCATGACATTTTCGAGACTAAAGGATTAATCGATTAATCAAAAAAAAATTATAATTAGATTAGTCAACTATGAAAATAATCGTTAGTTGCAGCCCTAATTGTGAATCAGGTCCTTCATGGTGTCCTTAGGCCTTTCGTTACACATGTTTTTAATGCAATTTAGATCTTGGGATCACTTTGGGACCCATCAACTGTCAGGAATGGACAGTTGATGCTTCCTATTTTGGATTAGACTGTCGTTGGGCCATTGGGCAATACTGATAATACTTCCTGATTTCTGATTTCTACATGGTAAGCAATTCGAAAGCAATATACTAAAACACTTCTCAAGCCGTAAGTGATTAGTATGCTGCTGAATCGGAGCTTCTAAGTAGCTAACACATAATGTGCTACGATGTTTGTATGCTAAGCTGTTTAATGAGTGCGGGTGCCCTGCTAGGGTTTCTGCTTTTCGGTCTCTTGCTTTGCTTGCTAATTCATTCCTCTATCGATCTTCATTTCCTTTTGGGGCATAAAACTGCTGGAGCTTTTGGTTGCTTTTTCCCCTTTCTTCACTGCCTCTCTTTCTATTTCTGCTAACACCTGCAGCTGGGGGAGGGTCTACCTGCAGTCCTCTCATCCTCAGGAAACAGAAAGGTGATTTGTGTGTGTGTGTGTGTGTGTGTGTGTGTGTGTGTGTGTGTGTGTGTGTGTGTGTGTGTGTGTGTGTGTGTGTGTGTGTGTGTGTGTGTGTGTGTGTGTGTGTGTGTGTGTGTTGGTCAGTTATAAACAGAACACAACTGTTTAATTTAACGCAAGAAAATGCTACCTGCTTAAGGGTTTCTTCACGCTTTACTCTACTCTTCTACTTCACCTATAAACTTGCTGTGGGCCTCCTGTGGACCGTGTCCAGTGGTGTTGTGTGTAGTGGCTGTGTGTCCAGTGAGCTGAGAGCCTTCTCTTGGTTACAGGTAAGATGCTGTCAGGGGAGGAGGACGGCCTGGAGGATGACCCCGAGAGAGCAGACGTCCCCTCGGGTGCCTTCACAGGTAAGCTACATCTCCCAAGCTCACCTGGCTGTTGACCCTGTCTCTCGTCTCTTGATTGAAGTATAACTTGCCGAAACGACACGGAAACCAAAATGTATATGTGAGATTATTTTGCGCCCTGTGTGTGTGTGTGTGTGTGTGTGTGTGTGTGTGTGTGTGTGTGTGTGTGTGTGTGTGTGTGTGTGTGTGTGTGTGTGTGTGTGTTTTTATCAGGATCAGGTTGTGATGCATGCTGTGCGGTTCAGTTTTAACCTCTTGTCGAGTCTTGTTTGGCCCGTGTGATGTCACCTATAGCGTCCTGGTGTTCTGTCCTCCAG
>OOFB01012827.1:16398-37029 GCA_900323305.1 Trachyrincus murrayi | reverse complement strand
CACACACACACACACACAGTCATACACAGTCATACACACACACACACACATACATACATACATACATACATACACACACACACACACACACACACACACACACACACACACACACACACACACACACACACACACACACACACACACACACACACACACACACACACACACACACACACACACACACACACACACACACGCTCAGCGATACTGACATGCATGTCAATCATACCATGCATACTTGAAGACAGGGGAGATGTCTAGACTTCATGAGCGTCTGGTGGTGAACGTGATTATTGTGACTGTTTGTGAGCAGGCAGGCCAGGAGACGGTACAGGAGCCCCGGGTGTCAGCAAGTCCACCACCATTGGCAGTTTCTACCACCTGCCCCCCTACCTCAAGCTCTATGACGTCCTCAAAGCTACCCACGCCAACTACAAGGTGGGCAAAACATGCTGAAGGCCAACTTCACTGCCAGAAGAGACGGCAGCATTTTGGTCTTTTTAAATGTACTTCAAGCTAGACCAACGTTTTGCTTATTGTAGGTTTATTACTATCTAAGTACAAATCATGAACTGCCAAAGAAATGCAGCGAATGCCTCTACATTAAACTGTTTGGATTTTGGTGGATCTCTTTTAAAGATCCAACCAATCTATTTACGCTCCAGCCGCTAGCCGCTCCTTGCTACAATATAAACCGTGTGTTGTGTGTCCGTCTCCTAGGTGACACTGGACCTCCACAGCAGTCAGGAGAAGTTTGGTGGTTTTCTCCGCGCTGCACTAGACGTGCTCTCCCAGCTGCTGGAGCTGGCTACACTTCATGACATCGGCAAGGTACGGTCCGTTCCCACCTCCCGTGAAAACACTCACTTGTTGTAGTGGTTATCTGTGTATCTGCTCAGATGATTGACACCATGCTGGCTGTTTTTTTTATATCTAAACCAAGCTATAAATAAACTGTAACCTCTTAAAATAAGCAATGCTGTGAAATCCTCCGTCTGTCTGCGTCAGTGTGTGGAGGAGATCCTGGGCTACCTCAAGTCCTGCTTCCTGAGGGAGCCGACCATGGCCACGCTCTGTGTACAACAGGTCAGTCAGTACCGCGTGTGCATCTTGTTGGCCTCTCATAGATCTAGTGGTGTAGCTGTCTATGTGTGGCAGCCCTTCTGTGGCTGCGGTGCCGAGCCATGTGCCGCAGCCCATCTGGCTCCACACAGAGTGAGGCTGGTTCCTGCCGACAGGGCCTGTCAAGGCATCGGGTTCCCTGTGCGATGGTTCCACACAAAGCTTTCACAATGGGGAATTTCTCCTGAATTCTAATGCATTTTATATTTATTGTGATTCGTGTATTAATGTGCATGTTATGTGTTCTTGGTCGTCACAGATTGTGCACAATATGTGTCGGTCTGGCTGGCACAACTTTTCACAAATGTGTTCTTTATTTTAGTTTTTGTATTTCAGTTTTAAATGTCAAGCACGTTGTGAACTTAAGCAGCGGCCGGTGACACCAGTCCTATGTGATTTAGAAACCTCTCCTTGTCCTCTGTCCATCAGCTGTTGAAGACTCTGTTTGGCACCAACCTGGCGTCGCAGTACGACGGAGCCCTGAGCGGGCCCAGCCGCTCCCAGGGCAAGGCTCTCCGCCTGGGCTCCTCCAACCTCCGCCCCGGCCTCTACCACTACTGCTTCATGGCCCCCTACACACACTTCACCCAGGCCCTGGCCGACGCCAGCCTGCGCAACATGGTGCAGGCCGAGCACGAGCAGGACGCATCCGGGTGGGTAGACGAGAGCAAACCTTCACATGTAAAACTTGCATTTATATGTCCTAGACAACACCAACAATATCTCTCTCTGTCTCTGTCTCTCTCTCGCTCTCTCGCTCTCCACACACACTCTCTCTCTCTATATATCTATCTACTTCCAGATGGTTTGATGTAATGCAGAAAGTGTCCAATCAACTGAGATCCAGCATCACAAATGTGACCCGGCAGAGAGGAGACAAGGTAGGGGTAGGTAAACTGCCTCGGAGCTGAGCGGAGGACCCTGACCGTGGGCATGGCCGACATGGTGCTCTCCCTGCTCTCCTCCGCCTCGTTCCCCCTGGACCTGTTAGCAATGACATAATGACATTCTACTCTTTTTTTTTTTCTTCACCAGAACGCCATCCACAACCACATCCGTCTGTTTGAGCCGCTGGTGATCAAGGCACTGAAGCAGTACACCACCAGCACATCTGTGGCCCTCCAGAGACAAGTCCTGGACCTGCTGGCTCAGCTCGTCCAGCTCCGCGTCAACTACTGCTTGCTGGACTCTGACCAGGTCAAACACAATCTCTCTCTCTCTCTCTCTCTCTCTCTCTCTCTCTCTCTCTCTCTCTCTCTGATTGTTCTTGCTTCCGTTGCCTTGGCGCTAATACATTTCTCCATCCTTCAGGTGTTCATAGGCTTTGTCCTCAAACAGTTTGAATTCATAGAAGTGGGTCAGTTCAGGTAATATTGCCTCGCTGTAGAACCAGGGGGCTCAGAGCATGTTTTAACTCTAAAGAGAGTGCTTCAGGCAGGCCACGTGTGTTTTAAAGGGAACGTCCTTTTCCACCAGGGATTCTGAGGCCATCATTCCCAACATCTTCCTGTTCCTGGTGCTGCTGTCCTACGAGCGCTACCACTCCAAACAGATCATCAGCATCCCCAAGATCATCCAGCTCTGTGACGGCATCATGGCCAGCGGCCGGAAGGCTGTCACACATGGTGACCGCTCTATACACTCCCTCGCTCCCTCACTCAATCACTCACACTCGTGCACACACGTATAGCATGATTTCTTTTTTTTTTCAAACTATTTTTATTGGTGGTGTAGTTGCAGATGAAGAATACAAATGTAACAGTTCACCATTTTCCCCTTTAAACCGCCCACCCCACATCCATAATACAAAAGAGAAACTGTATGCAAGATACCAAAAAAATTAATACAAATAAAGAAAACGTTGACATGAAGTAAAAAACCTAAAAACAAAGTATAGGAGGATGTGTAACGGAATGTTCCCTCTCGTTTCTATAGCGATCCCAGCTCTGCAGCCCATCGTCCATGACCTGTTTGTCCTGAGGGGCTCCAACAAGGCAGACGCCGGCAAGGAGCTGGACACACAGAAGGAGGTGGTGGTGTCCATGCTGCTGCGACTCATACAGCACCATCAGGTGAGGAGACGCATGCCGTCACGCACCCTGTTAGATGTGTTTGTTAGTAGTGTCTCTTATCGGGGCGTTTTTCTTTAATACCCGTGCATTATTATTATTATAAAAAAAATGTATTGTGTGATTTTTCTTGTATTTCTGTGTGATCTAGGTGTTGGAGATGTTCATCTTGGTCCTGCAACAGTGTCACAAGGAGAACGAGGACAAGTGGAAGAGGCTGTCGAGGCAGATTGCCGATGTCATTCTGCCCATGATTGCCAAACAGCAGGTGTGTGTGTGTGTGTGTGTGTGTGTGTGTAGAGACAAAATGTCATTAAAGTGACAACAAAGTGCAGATCATCAGTCATGGTGACAAAAAAAACAGAATTGTCGTGCGCAATACATGACCTTGAACGTGGAAGATGTGTTGTTTCCACAGATGCACCTGGACTCCCCAGAGGCGCTGGGCGTGTTGAACACCTTGTTGGAGACGGTCGCCCCTTCCTCTCTCAGGCCTGTAGACATGCTGCTGAAGAGCATGTTCACCACCCCAGCTACCATGGTGAGACCTGCAGCCAAACATATCCCAAACATATTTCATCCGAAACATCCGAAAGGGTTCATCGCAAGCTCTCTACTAATGCTAAATCCCAACCCGTGCCCCCTGCAGGCGTCTGTAGCCACCGTCCAGCTGTGGGTGTCCGGGATCCTGGCCGTGCTGCGTGTGCTCATATCCCAGTCCACCGAGGACATCGTCCTGTCCCGGGTGCACGAGCTCTCTCTCTCGCCCCATCTGCTCTCCTGCCCGACCATCCGTTCCCTCCACCAGCACAGCCTCTCGCCCCAGGAACCGCCCGCCGTCGCCCTGGGCAACCAGGAGGCCGGCGGCGAGGCGCTGAGGGCCCAGCCCGAGGAGACATTCGCCAGGTAAAGCCCCCTCATCACGCCGCTTCTGGCAGACCGTCTGCAAGACTCTTGTGGTTCATAGATGAGCCTGCTATTTTTGCCTAGTCCATCCTCAAAGCTCAAGGCAATAGAGTAATAGCTGTAATTAACCTATCAGACAAGTTTCCTGGCAAATTATGAAGCCGAGTGGGGTAGAAGTTATACTTTGTTACTGTCAGAAATGACATTTTCTGAAATGGTTTTTCAGGGGAAACTTTTTTTATTTCATTTTTTAGGGTTTTTATCGACTTCTTAAATGATCACGCTCTGTAAAGCCATGATTCCATGTAAACATCCTCTCTGTCTCTCCCCTCGTCCTCTGCCCCTACAGGTTCCTGCTCCAGCTGGTGGGGGTGCTGTTGGAGGACATCTCCTGCAGACAGGTCAAAGTAGACATGACGGAGCAGCAGCACACCTTCTACTGCCAGCAGCTCGGCACGCTACTGATGTGTCTCATACACATCTTCAAAAGTGGTGAGCATATAGACACACACACACACACACACACACACACACACACACACACACACACACACACACACACGACTGCCTATGCCTGGACCAGCACATGTCTATAATGCATTGCACAGAACAGCTCTATTTTGAAAGGCTGAAAAAAATATAATAGATATTTCCATTAAATCAATTCCATGCAAAAAATATTATTTAGAAAGAAATCCTCTAACGTCAATTCATATCCTCTCTCCATCCATCCTCTCTACCATCTTCCAGGGATGTTCCGCAGGATCACAGCCGCGGCCAGCCGGCTGCTGAAGGGGGAGGGTGTAGCCGTCGGTGCTGAGCCGGGCTCCTTCTACTCCCTGGATGCCCTGAACAGCATGGTCCAGGGCCTCACCACCACCCACCCCTCCCTGGTGCTGCTGTGGTGCCAGGTGCTGCTCATCATCAACTACACCAACTACTCCTGGTGGGCCGAGGTGCACCAGACCCCCAGGTATGCACGAGAGTTGGATGCGATATTGATATTGATGATGATGATGATGGAGATGAAGATGGTGTTTAGAGGGCCGTTTTGCAAAACCATTTGACCATGATCATTGCAGTTTGCACTCCCTTTCTGCTCTTCAACATAACATTTCCAGAACGTACCATTTGCTAGAGACAGCTAGTTCACGTGTTTAGAGCTAGCTGGTTGGGCCTGGAGTCTGTGCGCTGGACAGCTAGCTTGTGTATCTTGATATGCCTGTGAGATGTGATGCCTCCTTTTTTAAATTTTTTTATTGTCTTTTCATGATTGTCCTTTTAATGTACATGTAAATGTCATTTACATGTGATTTCATCCTTTTGTAAAGCACTATGAATGGCTTTGTGTTTGAAGGGTGCTGTATAAATACACTTGCCTTGCTAAACCAACGCATCCTGTCCACTTTGGACTACAGGGGACACAGCCTGTCGTGCACCAAGCTGCTCAGCCCCCACTCCTCTGGGGAAGGCGAGGAGGAGAAGCCAGAGTGGCGGCTGGCCATGATCAACAGAGAGATCGTTCGCAGGGGGGCCCTCATCCTCTTCTGTGACTATGTGGTGAGACCCCTGAACCCCGTCAATGAAATGTTACAAAATAATTCAAGCGTTTCTCAAATTAGTCTTGGAGATGATGATGCAACTTGTCCCTGTGGATGTGTGAACATTCATTCTACCTTTTTTAGACTACAGCTCATTATTTACATGTCCATTAAACAGTCCTCTTGTGTATAACTTAAGATGTGTGTCATGTGCATTTCATCAGCGTGCCTCTACTCCTCTCTCTCTCTCTGTGTGTGTAGTGTCAGAACCTCCATGACTCTGAGCATCTGACCTGGCTGATAGTGAACCACGTCAGTGACCTGATCAGCCTGTCCCACGAGCCCCCGGTGCAAGACTTCATCAGCGCCGTGCACCGCAACTCGGCCGCCAGCGGCCTCTTCATCCAGGCCATCCAGTCCCGCTGTGACAACCTGGCGACTGTGAGCAGACTCCCCTGTTGTTTTTATTGACGCACTACCAACCGTTCGGACACTCTGGTTCACCTATTTATGTGGAAGTGACTAAGAAGCTGCACATCAAACATAACCTGGGCTGCACAAGTCCCCTCTTTCCCAACTTTTGACTCTCAAATTAAAACTCTGTATTATTATTAAACTGTAATACAAGGATAGAGGAGATCATTTAAGAAACCGCAGTTTTAGTTTTCAATAGAAAATGTAATGGCATGTTAAGTGCTATATTAACTATCATATTACTTTTTGCTGTGTCTCTCATCAACTACTCTACCCCGCCTTTCGTCTCTTAATACGCTACTGCCCCTCTTCCTCTCGGCACACGCAGCCCACCATGTTGAAGAAGACCCTGCAGTGTCTGGAGGGCATCCACCTGAGCCAGTCGGGTTCCCTGCTGATGCTCTACGTTGACAAGCTGCTCAACACGCCCTTCAGGGTGCTGGCCCGCATGGTCGACACCCTGGCCTGCCGCCGCGTGGAGATGCTGCTGGCTGAGACGCTACAGGTGCGTGGGCGTGCGTGGGCATGTGATTCTGACCGTGATACAGATGCGTGGGCGTGTGTGTGATTCTGACGTGATACAGATGCGTGGGCGTGTGTGTGATTCTGACGTGATTTCACACACACTTGCCAATCGATTTATTTATTCAGGATTGATTAACATGGGATCCTGAAATGGTGCATTGGGTCTGTTGTCCATTGTATTGAGTATTGAGTTCTGTTTGCCACTGCCCATCTCCCCAACAGAACAGCATAGCCCAGCTGCCAGTGGAGGAGTTGGACAGGATCCAGGAGTACCTCCAGAATAGCGGGCTGGCTCAGAGGTGGCCCTTTTATTTATTTATTTATTTATTTATTTATTTAGGTACATCTACTAAGATTATCACGGCGGCGAATGCAATCTGATTCTCCCTTCCTGTTCCAGGCACCAGAGGTTCTACTCCCTGCTGGACAGGTTCCGAGCCACTGTTGCCGAGGAGACCACTAGCCCTGCCCCCCCTGTGACATCACACCCCCTGGATGGTGACCCTCCACCTGCCCCGGAACTGGTCGTTGCTGACAAGGTGATGTTTGTTGTTAGCAATGTTTGACTCCACATTTAGAGTGGATACAAATATTTTAGTACACATCGGGAGCATATATATATTGATTTTTAGTTTTTCGCTCATTCCTCCAGGAGTGGTATGTGAATCTGGTGAAGTCTCAGTGTTGTCTGCGTGGTGACGGGTCGCTGCTGGAGACCACAGAACTCCTGACCAAGCTCCCCCCTACTGACCTCTCAAGCATCATGAGCTGCAAGGTGAGAGGCATTCCCACATTCATCCAGCATATGTCAGCCATGTTCACATAGACATCTGAAGTCGTAAGTACTTCCCATGCATCCCATCATAACTCAATTTCTTCTTCTTTCTTTGCCCATAGGATTTCAACCTGAGCCTGCTCTGCCCGTGCCTGAGTGTGGGGATGCAGCGGCTAGCGCGGGGTCAAGGGTCGTTGCTCATGGAGACGGCACTGCAGGTGACCCTGGAGCAGCTGGCGGGGGTAACCGATTCACTTCCTGCCCCACACCAGTCCTTCCTGCCTCCATCAAATCCATCCCAACCTGAGCCCTACTGGGACCAACTGGCTGAGATTTATGGTAAGGTTTACTAGAGAGATGGGTAGGGAAACGTGATTGAGTACAATAAAACACCTTTTGTTAATATCGATTGAAATTGGTCATTTCCTACTGCATTCTACTGTCGTTTCGAAAGAACAGACCTAAATACCTAATACAACCTTAATTTTGTGGATGGGATATACAATTATATATACAACCTCCATGATGGAGTTGCAATTTGAAATCGATTGTTGAAACGGATTGTAACCCTATTGGTAAATGTTCCTCTGGTTGCATCACTGGATGGTTTTCATTTTTCTGGATCAATTTTGTTATCTATTCACGTTGGCTCTTTCTGTCTAATTCTATCTATCTACCTCTCTTCTCATTGTAGGAGAGCCAGGCTTCTTCCCAAAAGTGCTCGCCCTGTGCAGATCTCTGTCTCAGTATCTGCTGAGTGTCAGCCAGCTGCCTGCTTCACTGCACATCCCCTCCGACAAAGAACACCTCATCACCACCTTCACCTGCACCGCTACCGAGGTGAGAGGGTAGCTGATGTTAATGGAAAAGTAATTACACGCTGTCGTCACCTTTTTAGACCCTTGTCTGCCATTGCACCGTTTTAAAGCTGCTGTAGGTAAGATTTGAGAGTTGTAAAGAGAGAGAGCAGAAGAGAGCTAGATTATTTTTTTCTCCTCCCTCACTACATTTCTACGCCATTTAGAGAAGTGTTGCATTCACACACCTTTGATTAACAAGATGGATACCCCGAAACCAATCAGGGAAGAGATGCCCCGATTTGTCTGTCGGAAATGAGCCGGGAGTGGTCTCACACCGCATTCTCACAGCACATTTCACTCACTAATAGCTGACTGTGTAATTGCTAACAAATTACGCTGAAATATTAGCTCTTAAATCTTACTTCCAGCACCGTATTAACCCGCTGTGTCTTCCCGGTCCAGGTGATAGCTTGGCGGCTGCTGCAGGACGCGCTGCCCCTCAGCGTCGACCTCCAGTGGGCCCTGGCCTGCCTCTGCCTGTCCCTGCAGCAGCCCTGCGTCTGGAACAGGCTCTCCACCCCCGAGTACACTACATACACCTGCTCTCTCATCCACTGCCTGCGCCTCATCATCGCCGCAGGTAACGGGGGAGCGGGAGAGACCCGTGTATACGTTTATCAGCATTGCACCAGCAAGTGTCACATTTTATTAAAAGTAGCCAATGGCTCATTAATCCCTGGAACGTTTTGGTCTTTTCACATCTGCTTATGGCTCTGTTTACTTCAGTGGCGGTGAGCCCAGGAGACCAGCTGTTGCATCCAGAGAAGAAGAAGACGAGGGCTGAGCAGGAAGCCGAGGAGGACCAGCTGGACTCCTCTTCCCTGCCCAGTAAGTAGAACCAGCTGGTGGAATGGGAAGATCCCTGTCGTGTTACTGCCGGTCGTCTTTCTACAGGAATCCATCACAACATGCACATTCCTCCATTCGTATAAACCACAATGAAGTATTTGGCCTGCTATAACAGTACAAGAAGTACTAAGTTTGTCTTTTGCAGCATGTAAGCAACCGTTTTTCACATTGTTTAATAGTGTTTTTAACACCGTCCTCCTGTTTTGTTCGTTTCTGCTTTTGTTTAGGTGCGTGTCAGCAGCAGGCGTGCGAGATCATGGCCGAGTTGGTGGAAGGCCTGCAGAGCGTCTTTGCTCTCGGTCACCATAGAAACGGCGCCATCCCCGCCTTTTTCACGCCCACGCTACGGAACATTATCATCAGTCTGTCCCGACTGCCCCTGGTCAACAGTTACACACGAGTGCCTCCGCTGGTTAGTCACTGTGTCCGTCGGTCTCTTATGTTTGTGTGTCGGCCCACCATTACCAGGTGCTTTAGGCACACTAGTAACTCAGCCTCTGCACTAGGAACGGTATATGCGTCTCTGCTCCTTTTTCTCATTACAATTGAAGTAGCTCAAACATGGGGTGCTTTTGTATTAGTATAATCTTCCAGGGTTTGCGGGGGTGTGATAGACAGGCGACCGCACAAATGCCATCATCATGACTGATTTTGGCACGCTGGCGGTTCCCAGGGCTGGCATACGTGAGCTCTACAACAGTGTTAATAACTTGTATCCTCTGCGTGTCACGTTGAATGTATTGCTGCAGGTGTGGAAGCTGGGCTGGTCTCCTCGCCCCGGGGGAGAGTTTGGCACAACACTGCCCGAGATCCCGTTGGACTTCCTGCAGGAGAAGGACGTCTTCAGGGAGTTCCTCTATCGCATCAACACGCTTGGTAAACATGGCGTCAATGTTGTGATACACAGGACATGTAAATGACGACGATCACTCGTGTTATTGACCGTGTGTGTCTGTGTGTGTCTGTGTGTCTGTGTGTCTGTGTGTGTGTGTGTGTGTGTGTGTGTGTGTGTGTGTGTGTGTGTGTGTGTGTGTGTGTGTGTGTAGGCTGGAGCAACAGGACGCAGTTTGAGGAGACATGGGCCACTCTGCTTGGGGTGCTGGTCACCCAACCCATTACCATGGACCAAGAGGAGGAAACACAGCAGGAGGTACACACACACACAGCTAATATTCACAAAGAGAGAGCCTTTACAAACACTTGAACTCATACTGCTGGTATACAAGAAGCAAATGCATAGTCTTTTTATCCCAGTGTATTTTTTTTAAGGTGTTTTTGCATTTCCTTCTTGAATTGGGGAACAGAAAATTAGGCAGATGTCTCTGTACCTACAACTCAGATTAAAGCATTACGTTTTTTTTCCCTTCTGGTTGGCTGTGCTCCCCTGGCCAGGAGGACTTGGAGCGGACCCAGTTGAATGTGTTGGCGGTGCAGGCCATCACCAGCCTGGTGCTGAGTGCCATGACCCTGCCTACAGCCGGCAACCCTGCAGTCAGCTGTCTGGAACAGCAGCCGCGCAATAAGACCCTCAAGGCCTTGGACACACGGTGCCTACACACACAGATGTCTATAATACTAATTTGCAGAAGTACATTTCTAAAAGTGTTTCATTTACTGTCTTCCTTTACTGTATTACTGTGGAACTTTGCAAATGATGAGCTTGCATTTTTAGCATGGGTATCATTTCATTCACACGGTTTAATTTATAGCGATCAACAACCAATCGTTTTGCTCGTGCCCAGTTTTGGCAGGAAGTTGGCCGTGATCCGGGGTGAAGTGGAGAGGGAGATTCAGGCGCTGGTGTCCAAGAGGGACAACGTCCACACACACCATCCCTACCACGCCTGGGACCCCGTGCCCTCCCTGTCGGCAGCCTCAGCTGGTAGCACACACACACACACACACACACACACACACACACACACACACACACACACACACACACACACACACACGCACATCCACATATGCCTTCTACGTCACCTTACTGCCATACAGATCCTAAGCAACTATACACATGGCCCTGTTTGACGTGGTGTTTGTTTGTTGTTGTGGTTAAGCAGGGACTCTGATCAGCCATGAGAAGCTGCTGCTGCAGATCAACACAGAGCGAGAGATGGGCAACATGGACTACAAACTAGGACAGGTAACAACACCCGGCAACTTTGTCGTGGATAAATATACAATCTGTCTTCTTTCTGTGTTCCTATGAGGTGTTGGGGATTTGACTTGTCTCTGTCGCCTGCTAGGTGTGTGTTGATATGCGTTTGACTTGTCTCTGTCCCCTGCTAGGTGTCTATTCATTCAGTGTGGCTGGGTAATAACATCACGCCCCTGAGGGAGGAAGAGTGGGGTGAGGATGAGGAAGATGAAACTGACACTCCGGCACCTGCCTCCCCGCCCATCTCTCCTATCAACTCTAGGTCAGTGGCACAGACAGACAGACAGACAGACATTCATTAGTTTTTCCCACAACATTTCAACGTGAATGGCAGTGAACACAGGGCATCATAAGACTAGATTACCATTATAATCAGAATCTCCAATATTGGCAAAGACAAAATGTCACAGCTAATACCTATACCTAAGATCCGCTTTGATTTCAAACAGCCAGCCTATGAAACTCACTGTGGTTCTTGTGCCTCCCCCAGGAAGCACCGAGCAGGTGTGGACATACACTCCTGCTCCCAGTTCCTTCTCGACCTCTACAGCCAGTGGCTCATTCCCGGTTCCCCTAGCAACAGGAGGACGCCCGTGGTTCTGATCAGTGAGGTGGTTCGATCGGTAAGCGACCACCCCCCCACCCCCACCATCCTAATCCACCACTGCAAAGACGACTCCTTCCCACCGCATGCTTGTGGGTCCTGTCCTGTCTATTGCTGTGTCTCACCTTCTCCTCCTCCTCCTCCTCCTCCTCCTCTTCTTCTTCCTGTCCCTTCTTCTTCTTCCTGTCCCCCCTGATGATGTAGCTGCTGGCGGTGTCGGACCTGTTCACGGAGAGGAACCAGTTTGACATGATGTTCTCCACCCTGATGGAGCTGCAGAAGCTGCACCCCATGGAGGACGAGATCCTCAACCAGTATCTGGTGCCCGCCATCTGCAAGGCTGCCGCCGTGCTGGGCATGGTGAGAGAGCGAGAGAGAGAGAGGACCCTGTTTGGGTTTCATTCATTTAATTTATTAAAATTGTTGCAGCAGAAGAGGGCTATATAGATTGCAAATGTAAATAAATGTGATATAAAACGCCAGATGATGTATATGAAAATGCCTGGAAATAGTGTTGAGATTCTTCATCACTTAGTACTTCCCTAGAGTCTTAATCTAAACCTAGGAAGTGTGTGTGTGTGTGTCTGTGTGTCTGTGCGCGCGCGCCTGCCTTTTGATTGACATTGTCTATCCCCCCCATACACGCAGGACAAAGCCATAGCAGAGCCCGTGTGTCGCCTGCTGGAGACCACCCTGCGCAGCACCCACCTGCCCAGCCGGGTGGGTGCCCTGCATGGGATCCTGTACGTGTTGGAGTGTGACCTACTGGACGACACGGCCAAGCAGCTCATCCCCACCATCTCCGAGTACCTGCTGTCCAACCTCAGATCCATCGCTCAGTGAGTCCGGGGCTCCCGTTCATCTCATTCTGTTTCTTTTCCTTCCCTCCTCAATCTTAAAAGGAGAACGTTGCCGCTTTTAAGCCTTATCTCCATCCATCCGCATTAGGGATATAGTGTGAAAAACGCCTGCAGTTGTTGCCGATGCTCTCTGTGTCTCTGGGGGCGTGGCTCAGACCAGATTTTGCATCTGCGCTGAGCTGCGCCCCATATTGTCATCGGATGACCCGTTTGGCGTCATCCGAGCGGGGTGATCTGGGTGCAGGCAACATGGAGGAAAGGTCAACATTGTTCCTTTGCATATACTACCCACATTGAAATGATAGAAAGCCGGTTGAAAAGCGGCGAAGTTCCCCTTCAAGTGGTCAACACATGGCCGAATGTGTCGAATCGCATCCATTCAGCTTTGTTTGACGTTCTGAAACCAACCGTATTAATCCAATGATCTCGGTTGGTGATAATCTCTCCAGGAATCAAGTGTAATTAATGTGCAATTTGAATTGTAGTGCAGTACAATTGGTGGCCACTAGATGTCTCTCGGTCTCATCCTCTGCCTCCGCGTTGTGCTGTGAGGTTGATTTTGGAGTGTGTATTTCTCCCTTGTGTCCTGTCCAGCTGTGTGAACCTCCACAACCAGCAGCACGTGCTGGTGATGTGCGCGGTGGCTTTCTACATGATGGAGAACTACCCCCTGGACGTGGGAGCAGAGTTCTCCGCTGGTGTCATACAGGTGAGCCCAGTGCTCATTGGTTGGCAGACGTTGTCATTCAATCCATAGTTCCGTGTTCATTAAAGCAGTGCTCCATTTGAAGAAGACCTCTGAAGAAGAAGTCGTCGAAGATGTTGTTACAATTCCTGAATAGGGTTCTACTAGGATTTGAACTAAAATCACTTTTCTCTTTGTACATTATTTATTGGGTTAAAAGCCGTTTACCTCATTCATTTAAAATGTGCTATGTGTAATCTGTATCAATACCCCGTCGCCTCTCCCCCCCCCTCCCCCAGATGTGTGGTGTGGTGGTGTCGGCCAGCGAGGACTCAACCCCCTCGGTCATCTACCACTGCATGCTGCGGGGCCTAGAGCGTCTCCTGCTGTCGGAGCAGCTGTCCCGCGTGGACGGAGAGGCGCTGGTCAAGCTCAGCGTGGACCGTGTCAACATGCCCTCGCCACACCGGGCCATGGCTGCCCTGGGGCTCATGCTCACCTGCATGTACACCGGTAAAAACACACCACTGCTAGTCCCCACCGTAGCTTAGCTTACGGCCCTGCCCTGCACTCACAGCACCCTAACTAACCCAAGCTAACCCACAGCTATTGCTGGACTGCATTACCGTTACCGTGGCGATATGGAACTGGTGTAAGGTATTCAAATAATGATGGCACATTTTTTGAATGAGAATTATTACGATAGGTATTCGTTTGGCCAAAAGCTACAAGATCCTAAGCCCGATATTTAGTGAATTCAAACTATTTAAACTTTATTCCCTGCCTGTCATTGACTTCAGTATGGAGTCCGAAGCCTTCCCTCAGTGGTTTAGTGGTTTACTATTTAAAGATATCGATGTGTGAGTCACTCAAACATCTTTCCTGTCCTCTTGACAGTTGGGTTACTACTACAAGCATGTTATATTAAATGAAACCAATTGTTAAGGCACTTAGAGCTATACACACACACATTATTGTTCTATACTGTACAGCCAGTCTGTGTGAATAAATAACAAAATGACCTCATACAAATAGGCTTGCTTAAAGATTCTTAACATGTGGCAGACAAAAGAAGCACATGGGTTCATCATGAATTGAGAGGGAACATACGCTTCCCCCTCACTCTACTGTAAGGGGGAAACTAGAATATACAGATTCCTGTTTAGGTGGTACCGGATTTGATTGCTGCAAATAAATTAGAATTTGAAACAATAGGCCGACATCATGGGAAAATACTGCAGTGTGCCTTGTTAATACTGGTAGCTTGCTTTCATCCTGCATCTGCCAGCTGTGTTTACAAAACCAGTTTCCATTTACAATGGATGGTAACATTGTTATTTAAACACTACTTTTACCTGAACTGATGTACTGTATGTGTGTATATATCTAAATAGCTCTGATTTAACCTACTGTATGTCTAACTTCAAGTCACCCTCATTAACTCTAGTAACGGTTAGCATGACCTAGTCTTTTTGATAACGTGCTAACAAACTGTCCGCCGTGGACTGTAGCTAGCTAGCTAGTAGCATCTTTGTGAAACAGCGCCCTTGCTCATGGAATACTGCCACTTCTCAATTGGGCTTTGCTCCAGAACTTTCTGTTTAGTTATCCTCCGCTTAAACTCACCATACTTCTCTGTATACTCAACCCAGTTAACATTGTATTTGAAATTCTTACAAGTACTCCTCTAGTGATACTAATAGTCTGCCATGTCAGACGTGCACTAGTCTTTCACCATGGCAGATGAAGGATTAAGAATTTCAAATGCCATTGTGACTGAGGTGCTCCCCTGAGATTTACTGAACCAAAATATGTCCGTGCCAGCCTCTTGAAATTAATCTTGTCACATCAACCTCCCCCTTCCCTCAATTCCAACCCCCTCCCCGACTGGTTGCACTGGTCCCCCCCCCACTCCCCACCCCCCACCCAACCCCACCCTGTCGTCCTCCTAGCCGTGATTGCGTCGGGTTCAGAAGTGACAGGGGTTAGAGGTCAGGTTGGCTCTGCCGTAGCGGAGGTGGTGGGCGTCACAGCCGGTCCTGTTGGTTTCTCCTCAGGCAAGGAGAAGGCCAGCCCCGCTGGTCGCCCCGCCCACCCTGACCCCCAGGCCCCTGACAGCGAGTCGGTCATTGTTGCCATGGAGAGGGTCTCCGTGCTCTTCGACAGGTATGACTCCGGTCTATCAAAGACATTGTCAAAGACACATTCATACATACATACACATGTGTGAGGGACACATGGTTATTTCACAGAAAGCCTGTATACCGTTGGATGTACATGGATTCTCACCATTTTCTGTTTGTTATTTTCTTTGTTATTTCTCTCCCTTAATCAGTCAGTTATTGGGTCACCTGGAAGTCACTTTGGATAGAAGTGTGACGTAAATGTAGTTGGCCTTGCGTGGGCGTGTGGTCCTTTCAGTAATTGGTTGAACGACTCAAGGCCCAGGCACTGTTTCAGATCATTCTATGCCTTTTCTTTTCCTCCCACTTGGGAATTCCCGCTCACTTCCAGGATCCGGAAGGGCTTGCCCAGTGAAGCCCGGGTGGTGTCGAGGATTCTGCCCCAGTTTCTGGACGACTTCTTCCCGCCACAGGACATCATGAACAAGGTCATCGGCGAGTTCCTGTCCAATCAGCAGCCTTACCCACAATTCATGGCTACCGTTGTCTACAAGGTCAGCGGCAGCAGGATACACACATGGCTGGTTGATTGATGGCATCTCGCTTTTTATTTGATCCTGTATATGAAGAGTGTACTTCTATAATAATTGACATTTTGTTTGCTATATGTTTTAATATGGATTCAAACTGATTTAAATGAATTTATTAGGATTTTCTGAGGCGGTATGCTGTCTTTATTTTCTCAACTAACATTGCTTAGCATATCAATGAGCCTTGGGAACAGTTGCTGTGCTGGATGTTTTTATTTGTTGTGGTGTTGTCACACCAACGCCAGCCTGGGAGAGAAACAATAGTTTTCCAATGCAGAGGATGGCTTCGTACTATCAGGAAAACGGGCTGAAACATGGATCTCCTCGTAGAATTAATACGTCTCGTAAATACCTCAATGATAGCCACCCAATACATATGAATATATTTCTCCAAAACACATGAATGTAATAAAATACATTAGTATATTTGAATCTTCTTTCTAAAAAAGAAGCATGCCAATATGAATACATCTGTTAAAGATCTGAACCTAACCAGGAATCTAACCAGAAACTTTTTGGAATGGTTTCTACGTCTTGTTTTTTACATTGTGTTCTTCCTGCTTCTTGCTCTCCTCTCGGATGCCTTCCTCCGTCCTCCACAGGTCTTCCAGACCCTCCATGCGACGGGCCAGTCCTCCATGGTGCGGGACTGGGTGCTGCTGTCTCTGTCCAACTTCACCCAGAGGACCCCGGTGGCCATGGCCATGTGGAGCCTTTCCTGCTTCTTCGTGTCCGCCTCCACCTCCCAGTGGATCTCAGCCCTGTATCCTTCATCGCTGTGTGTGTGTGTGTGTGTGTGTGTGTGTGTGTGTGTGTGTGTGTGTGTGTGTGTGTGTGTGTGTGTGTGTGTGTGTGTGTGTGTGTGTGTGTGTGTGTGTGTGTGTGTGTGTGTGTGTGTACGCGCGCACTCCAGATGCCATATCCACACTGGTCTGTGGTCCTTGACCCCGTGCTGCGTTTCCTCAGGCTGCCCCACGTGATCAGCAGGATGGGCTGCAGCGAGGTGGTGGACGTCAACCTGTTCTGCCTGGTGGCCATGGACTTTTACCGCCACCAGATTGATGAGGAGCTGGACCGCCGGGCCTTCCAGTCCGTCTTCGAGGCGGTGGCCTCCCCGGGCAGCTCCTACTACCAGCTCCTTGGCTGCCTGCAGTCCATCCATCACGACACCTCCCTCTGAGGCCGCATGGATGGATGCATGGATGGAAGAGGAGGGAAAAGGATTGATGGTGGAGAAATGAGTCACACGTGTACACCTCCCTGAAGGAAAAACTGAGGTTAAGACGAGAATGTTTCATTTGTTTCCCTTCTCTCTCCCTCTCACACAGTACTTGAGCCTAATGCCCTCACTTCCTTTACACTAATCTGATGATAATCTGAGCGAGTGGAGGTGGGCACGAGAAATTCCCAGCGTAAGAAAGTATGCTATTACTTTCTGTATGGTTAGTACGATTTTAAGCAAGTCAGTTTGTGTTGAGACAAAGAGCACCTCGCTTGCTGATCTATGAAATGCACTGGCCGATATTCCTTTTAACTGTGATTCTGTCCACTACCACATTTCCTTCTTTTTGCCGCAAGGCAACAGCACCCTAAACACTTCCCGTTTCCTTGATGAAAATGGACGAGCATATTAATTATATAACAAACTGGATTTGTATATTTTCCTGCGAGGACTTCCTTATTCATCGTGTCAATTAAGTCAAACATAGATACATTCTGAAAATACTGAGTATTTACGATATTTAAAGTTCCAAAATGTCTATTTTTTTGTGTGCTTTGCTAAAGAAAGATAAAAATATGGGATGGAAGGTGGGGAAATGCCTGCTTGAAAATGTTATTAGCTCGTTATTATCTATCGTTGAGGTTGTATATTTGTATGTTGTGTGCACTCACTCTGACTCTTAATGTGAAAGAGCAGAGAGAACATTTCTAAGACACAGGTTTTATGTATACTTTAAAGTCAATGATCACTTATAGCCATATTATGTTCCTACATATGAAACATTTATTTGCAATTAGAAATTCAATGTCACTTCAAGATGGTCACGCTGATTATCGTGTCTGTATGCTGTGTCTTAAATGTACAATGCTAGAAGGAATGGATTAGATGAGTTGTATTTCACACGTAAACTAAATTTAAGTTGTGGCAAAGGCCTAAAATAGTTCAAGGTCCATAATTGAGAGACCCCCCCCCGATACAGGAGTAGACACATGAACTATGGCTAGTGTTTTGTTGCATCAAAGTCTTGTAGGAGCCAAAATGCATTAGTATCTGACCTGTCCATTGGTTGTATTTTTTTTTTTATTCTCAGGATTTAAGATTTCAATGTTATTGTTGTAATAAGACCGGAAACATTTGTCATCTTTTTAATGGAGTACCTTCTTATACCATGTAAAAAAGAAAAAAACAACGATAAAAATTAATACACATGATTGTAAAGTAATATAAAAAGCCATGTTGCATGACAAATGAACTGTCTACAGATGTACCAACTTTTAATAGACGGTGAGGTAATGTGATGCATTGCCGTCATGCTTCCAGACTTGACGCATACACTCAACGAATGACCGGACAGAAGACCAGGGATTGCACAGACGAGGGCGTACAATGATTGCTTCTTCAATTATCACTTGTTTTTGAGTTGCCTAGAAGTGTGGTAGGCCCTCACCTTTAGACTCAGTTTAAGAAGCGTGTGTGTGTGTATGTATAGATGTACATCCCAACGTGTACAGTGAAGCTTGCTAAAGCATGCAGACTACTTTGGTACAGTCGTTACATGTGTTGTCTTGGTTCACCGGTGGTTGTAGTGGTTTGTGGAACGGATTGCGACTCGTTCCAAAGGGAGATCTTACCTTTGTGACCAACTGCAGCTTTGACAATTCAACAGGTGAGGCGTTTTAGCGGGGTATAATCATAAAAAAAGACATTTGTTTACTTGTCAATAGTATTTTTTTTTTTGACTAAAGCTTTATTTTATTTAGATTTATGAAAGAAAAATATTTGTTTTGCTGCAGAGAAGTTGATTATATACAGAACTTATTTCTTCTTGCATTGAAACTTGTTTACTTTAAGGTTGTTGTGGGGGCGGGGTGTCTAAAACACATTTTAGTTTCTGTGCTTCACACATTATGACTCTTAACATTGATGTGACAGATTGAATTTTGTCATGGTAATAAGTATGTATTCAAATAATAAATAAATACATCCTGGCTGGAGTCTTGTTGGCTTGTAGATATCACACTTTAAAAAATGACAATCAATTGCATAGCATTGGCATTATAGAAATGTGTTATTTTAGGTTATTTTAACCCTGGTAGTACGTCAGTTGGGAAAACGGTACATGTCTTGAGTACTTTTTGCAATGCAGCACCTGAAGAGACTGTATTTAACAGTCAAATAAGACTAAGGCACGATTACATGGGTTCAGTGTACACTTGTAAATTCAGTTTTAGAATTGTTGGATGGCTGTATATTTTAACTGGTTGTGATCCAATTTGCAACGTCCTAGTACATAATGAAATGTAGGCTTATATAACTTTGACTTGGTTCTATCAATCCAGGCCTTGTTAGCTTTTTAACACTTCATTAAGAAGTGCCTCCATCATTAACCCTATTAATAGGATTACTAGGCAGCTGCCATATGGCTCCTTAAGTATACACTCTTACCCTAAACCTACATGGCAAGAGGGCAAAGAGACAACTGGACAATATGCTACTTAATCATTGTCCTCCACTATCTGTAATCATGGGTCATTTGCCACCATGTATGTTCCACTACATACATTGTATTTGACCATTTTAAGTATTTTAAAGAATCAGTCTAACTGGGTTGATCGAAGTCGTATCGTGGGGCCCTGCAGAAGAAAATAAATGCAATGCATTTTCCAATTACCGTAATTAAATTGTCTATGTTCAAATTAATATTCCCACTCCCCATAATATTGACTTAAGGTCAGATGCAAAGTACAAAGCTTAGGGAGTGTGATGTAGCATATCTGATCCCCCTTCGAGCCCACCCCGACCTACTCTAAAGCACACCTCCTTCTCCTCCAGTCGTCCCCGTCTGAACGTTACTTCGCCAGATGGTGCAGTCTTTTCTTTTGTTTACCCATCGCTCCTGAGTGTACCTAACTAACCTTAGCGACTAAACTATGGAATCTGTCCGCGCATCATCGTCGGAAATCGACACGTAAGTTACTTTGAACTCGCGCTGAACAAAGTCATTATGGCAAACCAGGCATATTGGAACATAAAAAGGACCCGCGGCTACCTTTTTTCTTTCTTCTCTTCTCTTCCTAGGCTAGCCCCGCTTTACAACTCTGAAGTCATATATACCGTTAGCCAGCTGTTCTTTTTTTTTAGACGGCTATCGTCCGTTGCTCGGGAGTACAACACACCGAGTCATGCACGCTTCTGTAGGCGCAAAGTGCAAATATCAGCGACGCGAATGTTTAAACGTGCACGCCGTCGTGTTTCTGACACC
>OOFB01012809.1:3934-24710 GCA_900323305.1 Trachyrincus murrayi | reverse complement strand
CCACCTCACCCCTCTCTCCCACCTCACCCCTCTCTCCCAACTCACCCCTCTCTCCCACCTCACCCATGCCCCATGAACCGCTTGTCCTCCCTGTGTCTCGTTAGTCGAATGTGGGTCACCTGTGTTGATGACCAGAGCTTCCTTGTCTATTTCTTTCGGATCGTAGTAAACAATCTATGATTTAATATGAGAGTAGCTGCTTTCCAGTTTGTATCTCTGCGACTGGGTCTGACCCCACCCAGCCCATGACCCTGCGTGTGGATGGAGAGCCGTGGAGAGGAGGTGTAGGCTCCAGGGTTGGGGTTAAGGTTGCGGTGGGAGACCCTACAGTGGTCTAGCGGCGTCAGACGCAACATATGGTGTGTCACAGCTGATTTACGCTCCTCTGCCTCGGGACCAGACGGGAGAAAGGAGAAGAGCAAGCGGAAGATTCCAGTGAGTTATTTGGGAAAGATTCCCGTAAAGCCGCCCTTTAATGTGAATGATCATTGGCCGGTTAGGTCACCCAGACTGTTACCATTCATCAGACGAATCTCAAGCGTCGACCAATCGGGTCGAGAAATCAAGAGAAAGGAGGAAGGGTGGAGCTTTTGTTTTTCCTTTTTCTTTTAAACCAGTTTATCTTTAATTTCACTTGAAATCCTCCCCGCCCTGCCCACTAGAAAAACACATGGTTCAAATATCCCACCCCCCACAGAGTCCCCGAAGCCAAAGACTCATTAGTGGGATGGGAACGGAGCTGGAGATAGAGTCAGGGTGGAAATAAAACCATTTACTGTTCTGGCTTCCCCCTAGCCACCCGCTGGGACAACTACTCACTATCACCACACCAGACCACGACTATCACCAGACCACGACTATCACCACACCAAACCAGATCTCACTTAACCATCTCTGACCTAATCGCTTAAACTTTATAAACTTAAACCATCCACAATCTCCGCTCCCTGGATTATGTTTGTTTTCACATTCTCAGGGAAGACCTCCTTCCTTCCTCCATCAGGCTTCAAACGCCCAGGAGAACGCCCCCACCCACCACCACCACCACCACCACCACCACCACCACCACCAGCACCCCTCCACCCAGCAGACTCTGAGCTCGCCCACCGGGTCCCTCCCACTCAGCGTCTGAGTTCAGTCGACCTGGGGGCGCCCCGCTCAGCGGTTTTGCTCACTCTCGTGTTTCCTGGAGCTTTTTTGCTCTGCAGTTTCCGAGTCGTACAGCCCATCAGCGAGCTAGACTTGCTATGGCTGGGAGAAGAGGCGAGTCACCTATAATGTGCCTGAGAGAAAGTGAAGTCACACTCTCCTGAGTTTGGAAGTGTGTGTTTTCTTGGGGGGGGGGGGTGGGGGGTCATCGCGTGAGTCATTAACATCAGTCAGCCTCTGTGAGTCACAGCAGTGGACCGACCCGGGGTGTCGTCTGGGTCACACACTCACACACACACACACACACTCACAAACACACACACACACTCACAAACACACTCACACACACACACACACACACACACACACACACACTGGCCACTCGTTTCTGTTTCTGTTTAAGGTTTGCGTGATGTTTGTGAAAAACATTTTGGGGCAGCGTGCGTCAGATGGCACATCGTAGTGAGTAAAGCTGTGGAGACAGGCACCTGTGCCATTTTGTCCCCATATCCCATAACTGTGGCGGTCAGGGGCCCACAGAAGCGACCGTGACATCTCAAGCTCTAGGGCCAAACATAGTTACTGGAATATTACTATTTGATATTAAAAGAGACAGACATTCACAAATTCCCGTATGACTCATTGCTGTAATCTGCAACTAATGAGGTGGTTATTTGATATTACTCACAATTACAACATTTCTCGAGCTAACCTCCCAGGAAGGCCATGCCCCAAAAGGCTCAATGCAAACTTGGGCCGTTTTGTTTTAGACTTCTACCGCCCCCTGTAGGATGACTACTGGTACTGACTACACTACTCATATGCTTTTTATGTGCAATAAGAGTTTGTAACGAGCAGCTGTTCGTTATTTTAAACAAACCCACACATATAAAAACAATAATTAATATTGAATTGAATTGAATATCGAACTCAATCTATACACTTTATATATATATTAGTATTGTAACATTCAATCTATACACTTTATATATATTAATGTTGTGACATTCAATCTATACACTTTATATACATTAGTATTGTAACATTCAATCTATACATTATATATATATATATATATATATATTATTTTATTTATTTTTTATTATTATTTTTTTTATATTAGTGTTGCAACATCACATCCATCCACGCTGCCGTCAACAGACTCGACGAAAACATTGCTTTGCGACAGCTTTGCGACTGCGCAGCCAATGGCGCACGGAGCGGTACACGGCAGTGAGGAGGAGAAGATGGCGGAGGAAGATAAAAGTGCAGAGCTACTCAAGGAGAAGGCCAATAATTACTTCAAAGGTAACCAGCCATCGTCTCTGGTAATAAGTGCACGTCTCACAAGAGACACGCGCGTCGGGCTGAGTCCGCACGAGCGGCACGAGCGACGCAGCCGTTAGCTGCTGACGCTCCGCGGGCTTATAGCCGACGCCGGGCTGCTAACGCTAAGCTAAGCGTGCTAGCGGCGAATCCCATTCATTTGATGCTAGGCAGCGCTAGCGTGTTTTCATGCCCATGTCACGCATGGACCGTGGACGGCGGCATGCTGCTGGTTGGGTTCAGTCGGCCTACGGGTTAGCCTGTGTGCATTTTAAACGATGTTTCCCTGCTGGCTGAATAAGAAAGTTATGAGACAGGTGTCGGTTCAAATCCCCCACCTAGAAGGTTCTGTCTGCGGGCACATGGGGAGTCAGCAGTCTGGACTAATACTCTTAACACTCTTAATACTCTATACTGTTGATACAATGAATACTCTTAACACTCTTAATACTCTATACTGTTGATACAATAAATACTCTTAACACTCTTAATACTCTATACTGTTGATACAATGAATACTCTTAATACACTTAATACTCTTAATACACTTTACACACTTAATACTCTTAACGCACTTAATACTCTATACTGTTGATACAATGAATACTCTTAATACAATGAATACACCTAATACACTTAATATACTCTTAATACACTTAATGTGGACTCTGGTCTAGGAGAAACATGTCCTATGGTAGTATCTCCATGTCTGGTGAGTGGACTCTGGTCTAGGAGAAACATGTCCTATGGTAGTATCTCTCCATGTCTGGTGGGTGGACTCTGGTCTAGGAGAAACATGTCCTATGGTAGTATCTCCATGTCTGGTGGGTGGACTCTGGTCTAGGAGAAACATGTCCTATGGTAGTATCTCTCCATGTCTGGTGAGTGGACTCTGGTCTAGGAGAAACATGTCCTATGGTAGTATCTCCATGTCTGGTGAGTGGACTCTGGTCTAGGAGAAACATGTCCTATGGTAGTATCTCCATGTCTGGTGGGTGGACTCTGGTCTAGGAGAAACATGTCCTATGGTAGTATCTCCATGTCTGGTGGGTGGACTCTGGTCTAGGAGAAACATGTCCTATGGTAGTATCTCTCCATGTCTGGTGAGTGGACTCTGGTCTAGGAGAAACATGTCCTATGGTAGTATCTCCATGTCTGGTGAGTGGACTCTGGTCTAGGAGAAACATGTCCTATGGTAGTATCTCCATGTCTGGTGGGTGGACTCTGGTCTGGGAGAAACATGTCCTATGGTAGTATCTCTCCATGTCTGGTGGGTGGACTCTGGTCTAGTAGAAACATGTCCTATGGTAGTATCTCTCCATGTCTGGTGAGTGGACTCTGGTCTAGGAGAAAGACGGTACTAGTGACTTCTGTCTGAGGATGAAGGTGCAACATATCAAATACTGCTTGATAACTTCATTTCAATATTAATGACCAACATATACATTATGCAAAGGCAGTAGGTGATTTGATTTCATTGTGCGCAGTCACAATGCATTAATAAAATGGTGACGTTGAAAGGTAAGAGTGACAAAAACCCAGCGTGACCACTGTGGACTCTTTATCATGGCCATATCATGTGTCACATCTCTGTAACAATGTCTATCAAAAGAGTCCCAAACCTACTCTCAGATTATCATTTTAGCTATTCTTTATCAACTGCATGAATAAGTTGCTGTACATACAGTATAACTGAATATATTTTAACTACTTTGCCTGTTTTATTTTGCTACTTGAGCCTTTTTAGTTTTTATTATCAAAACTGTTATTGTAGTACATGGATAACCCCCTCGCCTTGTCGTAAGAATGTCAACGTACCGAATGACCTCATGTTATACTTCTGATAATAACACACTTTGACTCCTGTCAACGGTCAAAGCCTCTCCCCTCGGCCCTGACCAGGAGCTCACTAACACGGCCCTGACCAGGAGCTCACTAACACGGCCCTGACCAGGAGCTCACTAACACGGCCCGTCTTGTGTGCAGAGAAGGACTATGAGAATGCCATCAAGTTCTACTCCGAGGCCGTGGAGGTGAATCCCTCCAACGCCGTGTACTACAGCAACCGCAGCCTGGCCTACCTGCGTACCGAGTGCTACGGCTACGCCCTGGCGGACGCTACCAAGGCCCTGGAGATAGACAAGAACTACATTAAGGGCTACTACCGCCGCGCCACGTCCAACATGGCACTGGGCAAGTTCAAGGCCGCGCTCAAGGACTACGAGACGGTGAGTAGCGCTGAGCGTGAACTAGTGTCCTCGTGTGTTACGGGGGGGGTGTTATATACCAACCCTAACATTGCTATATAAATCAATGGGAAACACTGTTGTGTACATCCCTTTACTAACAGGATTATCCTTTTGAATTCACGCAATTAGTCCATTCTTGTTAAATAAAACCAACAACAACAAAAACTAATTGTTGGGCTGTAATAATACAATTCTGATCTTCACATTCCACGATTGGGCATTTATGTGTTAAGATTTACACCTTGTGATCCATTTGGCTTGCCATACTCCATCTGTGGATGTGTCATCGTCACGTGATCAGATCTCCACACGGCCCAAGCCCTGGATTACCCTCTAATCCACCCATGATACCGGTCAGATCCATGTCTGATGGCACCCATACCGCAGCTAATTAGCTGCCTGTAGTTCTGGTGGCACAGCAGGAGGTATGAAAATAGCAGGCTCATGGCATCAAAGGACCCCCCCAGCATACCTGCAGTCCTGGTGGTCGTCCGGGACGTTACTGGCAGGCCCAGGATGCATTGCTTTGTATTAATAGAGCTCAGTGATGACACACTAGGCCCACATTTAAAACAGATGCCCTAACCTGCTCCTTAATGAACTGTATCTGAGTTCACTCCTAGATGACAGAGTCTTTTAAGGTATTGAACATGCTTATTATATATGTAAAAAACATAACAAAACAGAAAATGAGGCACTTTTGCATTGGCTGTCCTGAAGCGCGTTACCATATCCCTTAGTCAATTTAGTATTTATTTGTGAGGTGCAAAACACATTTACACCTATATGCAAATCCCTAAAACAAGGCTATCTTTGATGTGGATTAGCACCAGCCCAGTGTGCAGTAGCAACTATGACTTGGAGGCTTTAACGTGTTATCATTTGTTTCCAGGTAGTCCGAGTCCGACCCAACGATAAGGATGCCAAGATGAAGTACCAGGAGTGTAACAAGATTGTCAAACAGAAGGCCTTCGAAAGAGCCATCGCTAATGATGAGACCAAAAAATCTGTCGTGGACTCTCTGGACATAGAAACCATGAGTAAGTACTAGAAACCCGGAGTATGTACTAGAAACCAGGAGTACGTACTAGAAACCAGGAGTACGTACTGTCCATGTTCATACAAGTTTCATATGATAGCCTGTATTGTGGCCCGTTTCTAAGGAAACTGTTTTTTCGTCTGAAACCAATATTTGTATTTCTGAACCTATAAGCAGTTACCAAACAAATCTGGTACTTTGACAACGATCAATAAATTATGATAATTGTAATGTGTGTGGTTCCCACTTAGAGACTGATGGGTACATAGAAACCACTGCTGGTGTTTCGGTTATGATTTGTTCATTACGATCGGGAGAGGCTGTCGATATATGACTGCTTCGTGAGCTGTTCGTCTGGTGGTTCACAACATACAACTCTGCCTTCATTGCATGCAAAAATGTACCACGATTTCCACAAATTGCTCAACTTTTCTTTCGATGAACTGATGATCTCCAGCCATTGAGGACGAGTACACAGGGCCCAAGCTGGAGGACGGGAAGGTCACCTCAACCTTCATGAAGGACATGGTGGAGTGGTTCAAGGACCAAAAGAAGCTACACAGAAAGTGTGCTTACCAGGTAAACCTTGTTGACTTCACCTGCACTACCGGGTGAAAACCCCTGTGTAGTTAAGATACCCTACCATACCAAACCCCTGTGTAGTTAAGATACCCTACCATACCAGGTAAACCCCTGTGTAGTTAAGATACCATACCAGGTAAACCCCTGTGTAGTTAACATACCCTACCATACCAAACCCCTGTGTAGTTAACATACCATACCAGGTAAACCCCTGTGTAGTTAACATACCCTACCATACCAGGTAAACCCCTGTGTAGTTAACATACCCTACCATACCAGGTAAACCCCTGTGTAGTTAACATACCCTACCATACCAGGTAAACCCCTGTGTAGTTAACATACCCTACCATACCAGGTAAACCCCTGTGTAGTTAACATACCCTACCATACCAGGTAAACCCCTGTGTAGTTAACATACCCTACCATACCAGGTAAACCCCTGTGTAGTTAACATACCCTACCATACCAGGTAAACCCCTGTGTAGTTAACATACCCTACCATACCAAACCCCTGTGTAGTTAACATACCCTACCATACCTTTTTATTCTCTATTTCATTTCAGATGTTGATCCAAGTTAAGGATCTTCTCTCCAAACTTCCAAGTATGGTTGAAGTCACATTAAAAGAGGTAAGTTTATGAGGGTGTGAACTTTTTAAGGCAGTCATTAATTTTAAGGGGATTAAAAAGTGTTATTAATTCATTCATTAACATTTTGTGTGTCCTAAGCATACAGGAAGTGGTCTCGTGTCTTCCTTCCACGGTTCACTTTAGTTTCACTTTCTCTTCCTCATTAGCCAGTGTTGCCTGACATCTCCAGACCAATTCTCAAATGTGTATTAGTCTGGAACCTCTCGATTATCAACGGGTGCAGACCAAAATGCCTCTGGACGCAATTGGATAGACCTACAACCAATCAGTGCAACGTAGTTGTGTGTGACATAGTGCTGAATGACGGGAAAATGTAAATAGACTAAAGACCAAATCCTGTCGGAAGTACGGCAAACACAGCTTTCTTATCACCAGAAGCTTTAAGTGCAGTCGTTTGTTCTTCTTTTGAAGAAAATATACCGTCCCGTTGGTTTAATACTGTCGCCATGGTGGATTCAACAGACCACAGTTCCACATCAGCGGCAGCCATCTTGGTTGTTTACGAAATGCCTCGATGCCTCGTCGTATCAGACCCGCCCCACATTAGATAAACGATTGTGATAAGTCTGCTGGAAATCTGTCTCAACAGATTGGTCTGGTTCCCAGGCTTCAAACATGTTAGTGCAGCAGCAAATAAAGTCAGACAATGGGAAATAGTAGTCAATTTATTCTTCCAATACAGTTGTATAAGTTGTGACTGTACAGACGTGTGTCTTGTAATGTGATCCTGTTATCTTCTGTTCTCAGACAGAAGTCATGACCATCTGTGGCGATACTCACGGACAGTTCTACGACCTTCTCAACATCTTTGAGTTGAATGGTCTCCCGTCGCCTACCAAGCCCTACGTATCCTTCCTAAAATCAAACTACTCTGCTGGGTAGACCATGTACCTCCTCTCTGCTGGGTAGACCATGTACCTCCTCTCTGCTGGGTAGACCATGTACCTCCTCTCTGCTGGGTAGACCATGTACCTCCAAGACCATGTATGTTGGGATGACTTAACGGCAGGACTCAGCTGTTCAACGGAGACTTTGTGGACCGCGGGTCTTTCTCCCTGGAGGTGATTCTCACGCTGTTTGGCTTCAAGCTGCTCTACCCAGACTGCTTCCACCTGCTGCGAGGTGAGGACACTCCTGGGCATCCGGCCGGGGTTCTCCTTTTATATCGTATCCAGTATCCATCCTTTACTTTACTATACAACTACTACACAATTTATACCACTGAATTATTAAGACATGGGCATGGTCCTAACCACCACCTTAACCTTAATGTAACCACTGCTATGACCTGTAGGTCCAATAGGTAACCGCTGTGACTGTGTTACCCGGTAGGTAATCACGAGACCGACAACATGAACCAGATGTATGGGTTCGAAGGAGAGGTCAAGGCCAAGTACACCGCCCAGATGTTCCAGCTGTTCAGTGAGGTCTTCCAGTGGCTGCCCCTCGCCCAGTGTATCAACAGCAAAGTCCTGGTGAGTCCTGGCTACCGCTAGTCCTGGCTACCGCTAGTCCTGGCTACCGCTAGTCCTGGCTACCGCTAGTCCTGGCTACTATCAGGTGATGTTATGATGTCATCTCCCTGTACCAGGTGATGTATGGAGTTATGTCATCTCCCTGTACCAGGTGATGTAATGATTAGTGAGTTATGATGATGTCATCTCCCTGTACCAGGTGATGTAATAATTTATGATATTATCTCCCTGTACCAGGTGATGTAATGAGTTATTATGTCATCTCCCTGTACCAGGTGATGTAATGAGTTATGTCATCTCCCTGTACCAGGTGATGCATGGCGGACTGTTCAGTGAAGATGGTGTAACTTTAGAGGACCTCAGGAAGATAGAAAGGAACAGACAGCCTCCAGATTCAGGTACTGTTGCATTCTGGGATTCAGAATTGGAAGGGATAGAAGATAGAATAGAGTGCAGCTCCCTCACTGTGTTGGTTCTCCCCCCAGGCCCCATGTGTGACCTGTTGTGGTCGGACCCCCAGGCCCAGGTTAGTGCCTCGTCCCCGAGGTCATGACTCTTTTCAGAAACCATCTGCAAACATGTTTTTGAATACATCCTTCCACACTAATAGTGTTTTCGTCCAAAAACGCTGTCCTGTCCTAGCTTGAAACGCATGAAAACGAAGGTTTTTAAAATGCTGACGTGGGACCCAAAATTCTCACTGCTCCACATTTGTGCGTGTGGCCACAGAACGGACGGTCAGTCAGCAAGCGGGGGGTGAGCTGTCAGTTCGGTCCCGACGTGACCGAGCGCTTCCTGGAGCAGAACAAGCTGGACTTCATCATCCGCAGCCACGAGGTGAAGCCGGAGGGCTACGAGGTCACCCACTCAGGGAAGTGCATCACCGTGTTCTCTGCACCCAACTACTGGTGAGTGCACACGCACACACGGATCTACATGTCCACCTGCTGACATGCCCGTAGTACCACACACACCGTGAGAGCGGGGAGAGACGGGTGGTTAGCACACAAGTGGGTTGAGCATTTTAATAGCCTTCTGTCAGCCGCTCGTTGTTGCCAAAATTGGCCAAAGTTTTGTACAGAAAAGTGTGAAAACAAAACAAGCGATTCGTCTGTCGGTTACCATGGCGCCGGATGTATTTTGTTTGCTGCCAAAATAAGTGGAACAGTGGTGAGACTCTCCATCGTTTTAGAAACCACCTCTAGTGTTTTTGGTGTTTTAATTATTACTAATTATTATTATTTGTGGCAACTCGTGTTGCTTACGTTTTAGTTCTCAAGTTTCCATCTTCTTGTCTCTTCCAGTGATCAGATGGGAAATAAAGGAGCCTATATCCACCTCAGGGGGTCCGATCTCAAGCCTGAATTTCACCAGTTCACAGCCGTGGTCAGTACATCGCTTATGGTTCCTCCCACTGGTTTGAAATCTGCCAAACGACAATGTCTTGCTGGATCCTGCTGGATCCTGTCATGGGTGTTGCTAGTGTGTGTGTGTTCTTTAGATGTTCACAATGTGTTCCCTCACAGCCTCATCCGAACGTCAAGCCCATGGCGTACGCCAACTCGCTGATGCAGATGGGGATGATGTAGACGCCACCCCGGCCCTCCTGTCACCATGACGACCTCCCACCCCACCGGGAGCAGTACCCCTGTCGGCCCACCCACCCCCGACCCCACCCCGGCCCTCCTGTCACCATGACGACCTCCCACCCCACCGGGAGCAGCACCCCTGTCGGCCCACCCACCCCCGACCCCACCCCGGCCCTCCTGTCACCATGACGACCTCCCACCCCACCGGGAGCAGCACCCCTGTCTGCCCACCCGGCCCTCCAGCGCTTTAACCCCCCCGGGTCGTTGAGATGGGAGAGGGGTCACTTAGACCAGTCCAGTCAGTAATAGGACGATTCTCACACCAGTTAAAACTGAGGAAGGAAAAAAAACTAAACAAAACCGTATCCGTTGTCTCGTTTGCTCGTCCATGCGTTTGTATAACTGGGCGGAGCCATCGTTATTTCACGTGTGTCCATGTTTAAAACCTGATGTGTTCTCATCATGGGATGGTATGAAGTAGCTGGTATGGTACCAAAGATCTGGGATGGAATCGATTGTTAGATTGCGTGCGAGGAGGAGCAGCTGATTCTGTAGAATCACCGGCCATGTTTAGACTCGAGGTCTCAGGAGGAGTTGGGTGCGAGATACATTTTCATGGTCATTAGTATTTTTTAAAAACAGTATGACAGTTGATTGATAAAAATAAATATTTTTATTTTTGCAAAAAAAAAAGAGGCTGAATTGGATCTGTGGTCTCAGAAGATGCTGACTGTAGGCCGCGGTACCGCCCCCGGAGACAAGGCGTCGTCTTGCCATTGGTTGAATGTTTAGCTGGCTCCAGCGTCATAGCGTAACTGTGATTCGGTGAGTTTTGCACTGCTTCCCACCCAGGAACGTCCTGTTGCTCTCCCATCCATCAGGTCCATCTAGCTTCGGTCTGTCAAACACCGCTGGCACTCCTGTCAAAGTGACTAGTCGGCCCCTCGTGTCCCATCCCTTCAACACACACCCGACGTCCTCTCTTGAAACGCACAGTTACGACGCCCAGGGGCCCCTCAACCTTTTTAGATAAGATACACTGACGTGTATGTATATATATACTGTATCATGACAAATATTCCGTGTACATGTTTGGAGAAAGTTATTGAATTAAAAAAAAATCGTCCAGTGATTTTAGAAACGTGTCTTTATTTTGTCTATTTCGGGTTTATTTATAAACGTCTGCTTAATTTATAAATTGTAAACGTCTGTGTGGTGACGGTGAAGGGAGCGCGACGGACGCTTCAAAAACAACGGTCGCACTTGTTCTACGTCACTGACGCGCTTCTTGTGCGTCAACAAACCAGAGACGCTACATACACATACTGTTAAAAGTGAGTTAGAAATGTGTTACTTGAGTAGTTTAGGTTTACCTTGGCAGTGGTCCGACTCAAGTGAAAAGAATCAAACTGTTGTTGTGGTGAGTATCACTAAAACATCCTCTCAACTCAAAGTGAGATCAAACTTTAGTATTACATGATTGTGACATCACAGGTTTGCCCCGTTGCACTACTCCTTCTGTCCGCCAGATGGCGCAGTGACCATCAAACTACAGGTGACCTGCCTCCCCAGAAACCACCCAGGGGCCTATTTCATGCATAGGAGCTAGGAAGGATAGCATGGCTCCCAAAATAATGAACTTGAACATAGTTGAGCAGAGTAAGTAACAGTTTCCATTCATAACGGCATTGGAGTGTAACCTAGCCACACTAATTGATTAATGATTCAAACAGTTCGGGTTTAAGAGTTAGTTTTATGCCCTCTAGTGATCAGGACCGTATTAATACACGTATTAAAAGGGGAAAAAATCATCAGCCGTAGCCTACGACTAATCTACGTCTAGCAAATCATATAAATGAAATAACTACTATCGATGGCAGAGTCAAACCCTAGGAGGCGCTAACGTCACGCAACAATATCCACCTGATTTAACGTCTTCCAGTGAAGGTTCAACAGTTAAAGTTGTAGTAAGCCTTATCGTCTCTTATCGTTAGACAACAAACTAAACCAGCTATTAATTTGGACAGTCGGTGAAGATGGGGGGGGGGGTTTCCAGTAAAAATATGAATTCTGCAATCTGTGGCATTACTTCAAAGTGCCGGTCTTATGAGCTCACGGTTCAGTCTGACCCGAGATGTCCCAGCATACCTCCATCACCTCCTGTCCTCATACGTCCACGCTCCATCACCTCCTGTCCTCTTATGTCCACGCTCCATCACCTCCTGTTCTCATACACACACACACATGATATCAAAACTACACATTAGCTACCCATAACCACTGTGTTACCCTCTCTCTGTTCTTAAGACTCGGAGGTTACAGGAGAAAACAGGCCTGTTCCCTACAGACAGCTCCCATACTCAATGTTCTGGTTATGACCTGGCCTGTATCTCAGAGACAGACTGCTCCGTGATCTTTATGTTCTTAGTGAATCCACGGCAGGTTGAACTCTCTTCCGTTTAACGGACATGCCAGTTAAACACAAAGGCGACGGTTTTAAATTCAGGACTTTAGTTCATTGGAACTTTAGTGTGAAGGTTGTAGTTAGATATTTATTCATCCAGAAAGGAAACCTGCGTGGAGTATGTGAGGAATGTGACATGGTTCACAGCACGTTCTCTACCCCTCATGTTTAACAGTGAGGTTAGACAGTAGGTCTTAAGGTTCTGGGTTACACCGCTAGGTATTGTTGAACACTAGTTGGGTGGGGGATGTCGGAGTAAGAAGGTGGTGTAATCACCACCTTCTCAGAGGGAGAAAGCGTTCACTTTGGGAACTTTAGATTTATCAGAGGTTGCAGGCCTTTTTCTAAATCGTTTCTCCCATATGTTGTGAACGCGGCGGGTAGCCTATCAGCAGCGGGCTTCAGACGACCGGCTGGGTTCATCGCTGTGAGGTGACGGGCCGGCAGTAAAGACACAAAGCTCCTGGAGTTTCGGTTTCTGTCAGAGTAACAGAGTGGCTCTGTTTGGTCTACTCAGGGGGATAAAGGACTCTCTCTCATCTCTGTCTCTCGCTCTCTCTCCCCCCTCCTCTATCTCACCCTCTCTCACTCCCCCCCTCCCTACCTCTCTCTTACCATCTCCCTCTGTCACTCCCTCCCATCTCTCTCTCCCTTCCCCCCGCCCTCCCTCCCTCCCTCTCCCTCCCCCTCCTTACCTCTCTCTACCTCTGTGTGATGGCTCCGTCTCCATGGTAACCTGTCTGCCCTTCACATTCCTGGTTGTGGGTCAGGGGCTCCGTGTCCAGCGGGCCAAGACCGAGAGATTGTGAAGAACTTTGTTGACTCTCCTGCTTGACCAACCGCTGGCGTTGTATGCCAAAGTATTCCTAAGTGCTAATAAAAAGAAAAGACCCCTCACAAAGAACGATTAAAACGTCATTTGAAGAAGTCTGTACAAATGATGTTATGGTAAACCTATTGTTTGGTGGAAGGTACTTTATTATCTGAGCTGTTAAATTATTAAATATTAAGTTATATTCAGCTATTGCTTACCTCTCTTCCAATATCTAGCTGTGCGGAACTTCAGACCACTACCTCAACATTGTGATTCTGTGAAGGAACAGGAGTCAATGATTAAGCCTGAATACGCTTTTAACCGCCAGGGCTGAGAACAATGAGAGGACTCGATAGCATACAGAACCTGGAGGGCCCAAGCATGCTTAATAAGTTACCTTAGAGCCCCAGGTTTAAATTCCTTCTAGACCAGACCAGGACCCAGGACCAGACCAGGACCCAGGAACAGTTCCTCCACCCAGCTAGCATTTAGAACCAAGATGGCCGCTAGGTGAATAAGGCCCATAGGGGCTACTTAGATTTTCTTTGAAATTATGACTTAAAATATGAATATTTGTTGAATTTGTTAAGTATAACGTAACGTTTAATGTTGATTGTAGCAATACAGACATTATACCAGAAATAGAAGTTTGCCTCAGATTCTTCCATTTCCACCTGGGCCACTACAATATTAATAATGATAACAGTATAATATTAGTTCAGTATTAATAATGATAACAGTATAATATTAGTATTAATAATGATGCTAAATGAAAACAGTATAATATTAGTTCAGTATTAATAATGATGCTAAATGATAACAGTATAATATAAGTTCCTAGGCCACTACAGTGTTAATAATGATAACAGTATAATATTAGTTCCTAGGCCACTACAGTATTAATAATGTATAATATAAGTTCAGTATTAATAATGATGCTAAATGATAACAGTGTAATATTAGTTCAAAGGAAAAGGTTTGTGGTTTGGTTTGGCAGAGTCTGGTTTATTTGGTAAGCACGGAGACGGTACATCCTGGTACCAGTGGTGTTCTCCATGGAGAAGATCCAACCCCATCTTTATCAGCGTGACCCGACTCAAGATGTCAAATTTCTCTTTTTATTTTTAAATTCCGAATCATTCCGCATATATTATAATTAATATAATCTAATATATATCTATATATATCTCTCCAAGCTTAGAGCAGAGTTTTAATCAGTTATATTAGCATACATGTACATTTATTATTGTCGGCAACCAGTAAAAAAAACATTAAAAAAAGATTTTGCTCAACTCCCATTATTCATATTATGAATAATAATATATGACATATAGAGCTACATAATGTTTCCAAACAAAGTGGCGAACGGAGTTAGGGGCGTGTCTAACTGTGATTAAGGGCTATACAGTTGACTTGACGAGATGATGTGTGTGTGTTAGTCATGATGTCATGATTGGTTGAAATGTTACACCTCCCTAGCCAATCATCACACCATGTTATGTTCTCAGATTCAATGTAAAATAAAATAACATTTTATTTATTTTATCTTAACCAATACGGTAAAAGAAAAAAGAAATGTCTCTAAGATCCCTCAGATGAAAACTAAAACCATCATATGAATCATTAACAGCGGATCAATAAAACCATCATATGAATATATATTGTTGTGTGTGTACATTAGAGTCTCTCTGAAGGCTCAGTGGGTAGGCACCGTTATCCAGATGTCCCTTTGTTAGCGGAGACATCGATACGGGACAGCTGGCCGGTGAAGTGTTACCATCTCCTCCCAACTGTCGCATATTTACCATAAGGTCCTCATCAATGTTTCAGTCCTGGGGCCTTTGTCATGTTTCCAACACACACACACACACACACACACACACACACACGCTGAAAGGGTAAAGTCCCACAGCAGCAGCAGCAGAATACCGGATGGCTTTATGAGGTTTGCCGTTGGTTCAGGTTATTAAAGGCTTTAGACAGAGTTTAGAGAGAGCTTTTACTTCCAGGTTGTCCTACGACTCATTACTAACTAGCGTGAGGCTACATGGAGTGGGTCGTGGGTAGGATCCTGATCGGTCCTTCGACCGTATCTTCAGGATAGCTCCAGTAGTTTATTTAACCCAACGGGTGTTTTAACCTCCCGTACTGGCCGGTTATCGCCGGGCGTCTGTGGTGATGCGATCCTGCGGCTAATTGCTCAGAGCGCGTGGTTAAGTTGGTGGTAAGGTATCCTGCAGGATAGCATGTCAGCAGACTATTCTTACACACACACACACACACACACACGTGCCGTGTTCCTGTCACCTCCCTGAGTCAGCAGCACCTGATGGATCAGCAGCCCGGCGCTGGCCTGGTGATTACAGGCTCAGGGGAGTAACCGGTGACGGCCAGGTGGTTGAAAACAGACACGGTTTTACAGAAGCAACAGCAGCAGTATTTATTGAGTTTTGTTTTGTGCTGTTGGGTCGGACACACCGGCACCGGCACGGGTATGAATGCAGGTCATTGGTCTACTAAATCCATAGGAATCCACACACACACACACACATCTAGAATACACAGTTTCAGTTACCTTGACTAACCCTGTAAAAAAAAGAAAAGTATTTACAGATTTCCGGAACATTAATCTAGCGGCACGCGGTACGAGCAGCTGTGAACATCAGCAAAGACAAAAGAAGAAACACTTTTTTTTTTCCTGTGATTTTAGTTTTTGATAGTGAAAAAATGTTCTTTCTGTACATCGAAACGAGTCATCAAACGTTGCGCTGGTCGGAACATTCTCCATGTACAATATAAATGCAATACTTTTTTTACTGAACAAAATAGAAAAACACCATCACATGAATCTGTGGGGTTTTGATTCAGCGTTTATATTCAGGAGCTGGATTACATATTATATATAATATATAATCACCAGTATCAAAAGAACAGAAGTTGCAACAAACGTTTAGTTTTGTTCTTGTCAAAATGAAGACGTATTAAAAGCGTGAAACGTGAAACGTTCTAGAAACGTCAACACCCAACTCTTCATAGTGGAGTCTTCTGGCCCACCAGTCTCTCTCCCCCACCAGTCTCTCTCCCCCACCAGTCTCTCTCCCCCACCTCTCTCCCTCCCCACTCAACAAGAACCAGACCAACATGAAGTCTCTTCATACGTAGTCTTTCCTCTCGAAGCCGGGCCCCGGGGCGGAGCGAGGTGTGGAGTAGGCCATGCGTGACGGGTTGTACCTCTTCTCCGCGGGGGGGCAGGTGCAGCACAGCAGCCCCCCCCCCAGCACCAGCATGGCGGCGGCCGCCCAGCCGATGTATAGCGCGGCGCCCAGCTCCCGGCGCTGGGCGTCGGTCACCAGCGGGTTGTAGAAGTCTCTGATGATGGTGTTGGCCGACCACGACACGGGTATGAGCTGCATCACCCCCGACACGATGAAGAACACCCCGGAGACGATCATCACCTTGGCCTTGGACGCCTCGTCCTCGATGCAGTTGGTGCACTTGGCGCCCGCGATGCCGATGAGGACGGCCAGTATGGCCACCAGGATGGAGATGACGGTGAGGGCGCGGGCGGCCTGCAGGTCCTGGGACAGCGCCAGCATGGAGTCGTAGACCTTGCACTGCATCTGGCCGGTGCTCTGCACCACGCAGGTCATCCACAGACCCTCCCAGATGATCTGCGCCGTCACGATGTTGCTGCCGATGAAGGCGGTCACACGCCACATGGGAAGGGCGCACGACACGATGGCAATGACCCATCCCAGGATGCACAGGGAGATCCCGATCAGCTCCAGGCCCGCCGACATGCTGGCGAATCCCCTGATCTCCGATTGATCTAAAGCGTCTAAAATGTCAGAGTGCCAGCGGCGGTGGGCGGGGGAGTCAGCTGGTAGAGGGAGACGCGTGGCTGTGTCTCTGCATGGTCCGTGGTCTGCCTGCTGGACCTCACCGGACTGACCTTTATAAGGTAGATCAGGTAGAAGGGGCGGAGCTCCAGGGGATGACATCACAGCATGTTTCCTCTCTGCTATCGGCTTACGGAGCTGGACAAAGAGTTTGAGTCCTTCCCGCTCGCTCACACTGCAGCGGAGAAGGCTGGAGGAACACCACGGCCTTCAGGAAGGTGGAGGAACACCACGGCCTTCAGGAAGGTGGAGGAACACCACGGCGTTCAGGAAGGTGTTCAGTTTTTGTGAAAATATGTTTCCTCTATTTCTTTGACAGGGTCGGTGTCTCTTTGGCCCCTGAACACATTAGTCACACCGCGTCCTCCGGTTAGATAGTTGGAGATGGCTGTTGCTATAGCAACGTGTTCGCCGGGAACAGCCTCCTGTAGACAACCCTGGTCGTGCCCTTGAAATTCTTCGGGGTCGGACGGTTTCCTTCAGATACGGCCCAGTAACTAAGGTAACGGCCCAGTAACCAAGGTAACAGAGCCTGCCCCCAAACATTCTGTGACCCATTGTTGACAAGCACACACCCCCGCCAGAATGAAACGGCCCCATTGTTTGAGCGGAGGGTGGGGGTGCTGGGGGAGAGGGCTGGTGATAAAGTAAGAGGTACCTGTAGTCACGGAGGAGACAGTGGGGGAGGGGGGGGGAGAGGGCTGGTGATAAAGTAAGAGGTACCTGTAGTCACGGAGGAGACAGTGGGGGAGGGGGGGTTTGGTGCGAGAGACACAGGGAGGTACTGGGATGATTGAGTTTAGAGTCTGGGCTCCTTACAGCCGCGTCTCGTCAAAGTTATCAACGTTAACGAGTCAATCTTGTGACCCGTGAGTTTGTGAGTGCTTGTTAAAAACGAAGGAATGCTGTGAGTTACGAGACCTGGAACACTCTTACTCCTGTTGAGTAATCAGCCGGTGAAGTGTAAACAGTCACGTTCCTGTTGTACACATCAGACTATGAAAACATTCTCTGGTTCTCGAATGTTGCTTTAAAAAAGTATTTTCTAACTTTCTAAGAATCATACTGAAAGATACCGTCCCAGGACAGCTGGACTCACTCCCGGTATCTCCATGCCAACGGCAGCCATTTTGAGGATCTTTCTCTGTATGATGCTGCTTCTCGTTTAAAGATGGCTTCTCTGTCGTTCGCCTTATATGGACATGGCTACTTCTCATGGGAAGGAAGTCTGGTAGTTTATCCGCTGATGAAGCTTCACATCATTTCCTCTCACGCTGGGTTTCTTTCTCCCCAAATGGTTTGGGGTGAGCAGGAGTGCAAACAGGGAGTGAATAGCTCAGGGCTGAGGTAGTTAAAGGTTAACAGACTGAATGGTGAACGCTGGTGAATGAATCACTATCAGCAGAAGCCAAATAAGAAGTGTAAAAGTCTGGAGTCATGGATCTCACCTCCTATTGTTCTGAAGAACACTACGTTCTTCAGAACAATAGGAGGTGAGATCCATTCTGCACTGATCAGGACCTAGATTACTATTTATTATCCATAAATTAATTAATTAGTAAACGTTTTTAGAAACTACTTTTACTTCCTTGATGCAACGGAAGTGAAATGAATTCATATCAACATTCTTCTATTGTTTTCCTTTGTTTGGCAACTTCTCAAAACCTTTTCACACCAATCGTAAGCACAGAGGTATTGTTCATATAAAGACTATTCCAGATAGTTTGAGACCCACGTCAGTGTTGCCCTTCAAGACATCACAGAGGTATTGTTCATATAAAGACTATTCCAGATAGTTTGAGACCCACGTCAGTGTTGCCCTTCAAGACATCACAGAGGTATTGTTCATATAAAGACTATTCCAGATAGTCTGAGACCCACATCAGTGTTGCCCTTCAAGACATTAAGGCCACATTTAAGAGGCGGGGTTTCACAGCAATGTTGAAATCAATAAATCAAACCTTATTTATATAGTGCTTTTCGTGCAAAACAACAATACGAAGTACATTTGTTTTAAGTAAAAAACCTAGCATAGCCTTAAACTAAGCAACGTATAAATCTATAACCATGCCGGCAAACAGCCAGAGTCAACCTCCCAGATAACCGTGAGAATTTACCAACTGGACACACTTTCTCCAGCACACACACCTGTCAGTAGAGCTGTCCATGCTTCATCTAAAGGATGATATTTGTACACATATATGACTGGATCCCCGTTGATAACAGGGTTACAAATGCTAACGATGGTAAAATGTATTGAAACCATTTTGAATGAGAAATGATGAGAACTGACAGAAGCTTCTTCCACTCTGGCCCTGACCTAGTGGTGGGGTCAGAGGTCGTCGGTCTTATCAGCGACCTTGTTCTGAAGGGTACACACAGCATCAAACATCCCCCCTCCCCACACACACACACACACACACACTGGTCAGAGACAGTATAGCTTAATGCACACACACACACACACACACGCGGTGAGGCATTAGAGCTGAAAGCCGTCTCACTGCCTGGTTTAAACATTCATGTTGTTTTTGTTTCCAGATGCTTTTGTTCGTCACCTTCGTCACGTCCCGGGACATCACCTTCGTCACGTCCCGGGACGGTTAAAACACAGCAGTTATACTAATGACACTGTCTCTCTCTCTCTCTCTCTCTCTCTCTGTCTCTCTCCCTCTCTCTCTCTCTCTCATATGAAGCCACTGCGGTGGAAGCCTGACTCTATAGTCTGAGAGAGAAAACGCTATGACTCTTTTAGTATTTACACGATTACCCAAAATTACAGACAGCAAAAGTACGAAGCAGATAGAGGTGTGTGTGTGTGTGTGTGTGTGTGTGTGTGTGTGTGTGTGCTGCGTGCGTGCGTGCGTGCGTGCGTGCGTGCGTGCGTGCGTGCGTGCGTGCGTGCGTGTGTTTTGCTAGCCAGATAAAATCAGCCAAGAGAATTAAGATATAAAACATTACAAGAAAGGCGTGTTTCCAGTTAATTTAGAGTTGTGTAGTGTGTTGCTGGCTGGTTGTGTAGTGTGTTGTTGCTGGCTGGTTGTGTAGTGTGTGTTGTTGCTGGCTGGTTGTGTAGTGTGTGTTGTTGCTGGCTGGTTGTGTAGTGTGTGTTGTTGCTGGCTGGTTGTGTAGTGTGTTGTTGCTGGCTGGTTGTGGAGTGTTTATTGTTGCTGGCTGGTTGTGTAGTGTGTTGTTGCTGGCTGGTTGTGTAGTGTGTTGTTGCTGGCTGGTTGTGTAGTGTGTTGCTGGCTGGTTGTGTAGTGTGTTGCTGGCTGGTTGTGTAGTGTGTTGCTGGCTGGTTGTGTAGTGTGTTGTTGCTGGCTGGTTGTGGAGTGTTTATTGTTGCTGGCTGGTTGTGTAGTGTGTGTTGTTGCTGGCTGGTTGTGTAGTGTGTTGCTGGCTGGTTGTGTAGTGTGTGTGTGTGTGTGTGTGTGTGTTGTTGTGGCTGGTTGTGGAGTGTGTGTGTGTGTGTGTGTGTGTGTGTGTCGCTCCCCTGCTCTTACACTCGTATACATCAGCTTCCGTGCAATAGCGTTGGTA
>OOFB01012807.1:8203-19108 GCA_900323305.1 Trachyrincus murrayi | reverse complement strand
CAGATGGGTCTCCACCCTTCCATAGGTTAGGATAGGACAGGGTCAGTGTTAGGGAAAGAGAACTAAGGGTTAAGGTCCAAATCACAGCACTTGATGGCTTTAGTGTGTGTGTGTGTGTGTGTGTGTGTGTGTGTGTGTGTGTGTACACACATGGGCCAACAGTAAAGCATAGGACCCTGGCCAATTATGCAGGATTCCCTATTTTTCCATTTTATTTCCTCCGTTTCTTCTTTTTGTTCTCTCTGATTTTTCACCTCTCTCCAGTTCCAGCCTCCCAAAAAACAAATATATAACAATTTGTCTAAGCATCCTAAATATGCTTAATTCGAGTAGTGTACTGTTGGTGTATTTAAGGAGCTGAGGTCACTCCTGATGTCATGCTGTCAGATTATATTTGAGCATCTTGTGTTTGAGTGTCCACACTATAATGTTGACTATGGGGGATTCTGCTGCAAATTGAATATTGGTTAGAATATTTTCACAATTTGTATTCTATTTTCCCCAAAATCCTACTGTACATACGTGTCTCGTCATATCTAAAAGCACACATACATACCTACTAAAAGAACAGCCATAAAAAGACATGCTTCATATCATATTTTCAGAATTAGCTGGAATCATTTTCCTCCCCAAAAGATGTTCACTACCAACCGCTATCCTGCGATTGGGTTCGACCTTGTGCCAAGACCTGGCACAGTCCTCTGGGGCTAATCTGGACATGATTCATGTGATGACCTCCTCCATTGTGAACCAGATCCTGTCCTCCGTTTGCAGCCAAGAGAAGCAATTTTTTCCCAACATGCCGCATCGCTTGAACCTCCAGGGAACCGGTCTCTACCTATGTGCAATGATGCCAGGGTACGGCTTATCGTACTGTGTATGTGATAACACACACACATTTCCATAAAAACCTCAATCAACTTTCAGATTTTGGCTCAAAAGTGCATCACAATGTTAGGACCAAGCAGCTCACCAAGTAGCCTTGATGGGCAGGCTCAGGGGTGGGTGGGGGGGGGGATACCTAAAATGATTTCCTTAGACAAGCACAGATCATAACATGATCTTGATTATGATCTGAAGTATGAACACTTAATCGTTTTTCAAAATGTGGTTATTGGTGGGGGACCAATTCGGTAGAATCACCCATATACTAATACTACTGCTAACTACTCAAGGAAATGCAAGTATAACTTGCATTAACTTGCAAATGTAAGAAAAGTTATTTCATTCATGAATTCCATATTAAGTCAAAGCTCAGATGTAACCACCTGGCCATACTCCTGTTTAAATCAATCCAAATGAATGTTTTCTTGTATTGTATTTGCATTATTTTGCATGAACATTAGGGCCCCTTCTGGAGTTTTGTTCCTCAGTTTAAAAACCCAATACACACTGGACTCCGCTTGTGTGAGGGCCGTCGGGAGCCTAAGTGGTCACAGTACAGGTTACAACACGCTTAGCTGTTAGCTGTTAGCTCTCTGGCAGCAGCTACTGGTGCTCAACTGATCTATAGAGGACTGTGTTCTACTTGGAGTGTGTAACTGGGAGTAGCATGTGTGTGTGTGTGTGTGTGTGTGTGTGTGTCTGTGTGTGTGTGTGTGTGTGTGTGTGAGTGAGATGACAAGACGCCAACAGAGAAGAGCAAGTTCCCATGACCTCCACAGCCCAATAGGAAGTCTCTTCAAGATGACCAAAAAAATAATCTGCTAATTAAAACTCACACACACACACACACACACACACACACGCACACACACACACACACACATACACACACACGTACACACACATACATTGTGACTACACACCAGTGACAGTCTGTACTACGACTTCAAACATCATCCAGTCTAGCTCAGTCCCTCTCCTTGGTGCTCTTTTTTGCGCACTCACACACACACACGCATTCGCGCATGCACGCGCACACACACACACACACACACACACACTCACACGCACAGGGACACTTGCAAATCACACACGTACAAATTGCCACCAGATGCCAACAAGCGTCTTGTTTATTCATCAGATACTGTTAAATATCCAATAAAACAAAGTTCAAAGTTCAATGAGATTGTTCAATTCCACATCTGGACAGCCAAACCATCGACAGTGGAACTACAGTCTAGTTTGAAAATCTTCAGAGGATATCATCTGAAATGACGTGCATATTCATGAGCCAGAAGGAATGAGACACTGTCATATCTAAAATATGAATTTCCTAATCACTGCTAATAAATATTTGACTTGTTGAGCCCATCATGCTGATTAATAGATACTCAGGGATGAATTGTTAATGTGAATATGGCCGTACAGCATGGCACCACATTACAACCCCAGTCAGCTCTGTCATATCTAGACATCCCCGTCACACACTATAATTACCAAACCTTTCTATTTCTGTCAGGCAAGGTCTTGGACAGCTTCAACCCATTGACTGCTGAATAAGTTGGTGTGTCATAAACATATATTTTGAGACTGCTTTGGGGCTTGTACTATTTCTCTGTAGAAAAGCAACCCGAGCAAGGAAATTCTCTCCTTTGGATAATAATAGAACTGTGCTAATTCTGAGATTTGCTAATATTTGTCCCATTTTGAGACATCTTGTTCGGTCCCGTGATCTTAGCAACGATAGCGGGCAATGGGTGAAATATTTGAGGCCGTAATTGAATTGGGAATGGATTGCGTTCACCCGGCCTCGCCTCTGCATTTCTCAGCTTGGTCACAGCTCTGTTGACGTGTTCAGTGATGCTGATCATGTCTGTGTGCTGCACGGCAACAGCATCTAACAATTTATAATTGTGGTCCTGAAACCTTTTTTCAAATCTCATTATTTCTGTTGTACCCGGGGGTTCGCTGTCCAGGCACAGGGTTTGAGAGAAACGCCGTGTGTGTGCAGGCCGTAGGCCTTTCATGGTGCTCAACAGCAACACTAGATCATCAACAGTGATGATCAGTCCACAGTTGGTTGGGTGTTCTAGTCAGTGTAGACTGTGTCCAAGACTGTGTGTGCTTGGAGGTGGGGTCCAAGGAGTGGATCAGCTGGGTGCTGGTCTGGCGTAACTGGTGCCTGCGTGTTGGACCTTGGACATTAAAGCATCATTAAAGTTTGGTAGAGGTTTGGGTTGTGTAGTTACCTTGCCATGATGTAACTCCAAATATTGGCGAGATATCTTCAATAGTTGCTCCGTAAATTCAAACTTGATAATCCAATGTTTTTTTTCTCTCCCCCGTTACATTGCGTGGCGAAGCAGGTCTCAAAGTCACACTTTTAGGACACAAACGAACGCAAACACAGCGGATTCTTCCAACGTTTTTTTTGTCTGTTTACAATGATAAAGGTACTATTTTCTATTATGCCCTCGCTGTAGATATACTGAATACGTAAACCGACTCTCAACTCGTGCTAGCGAAGGGGCGTATATATATATATATAACAAACACGGTGATTCGGTCTCGGAAGCTAACTACCGGAACATCTTATACATTGGCAGAATCTGCTTTGTTCTCTCTCTTTCCCTCTCTCTCCCCCCTTCTCTCTCTGTTTCCCTCTCTCTCTCTTTCCCTCCCCCCCTCTCTCTGTCTCTTCTGTTTGTTTCTCACACATTCCCACCACCTCTTCTCTCTGTCGTGTCATTGCAGCTGGCTGCCGTTATGTGACCGCCTGCTGGGAACTGATGTCTTGACACTTCACTGTGGTACTAAACCCTGGACAAAGAGGAAGAGAGGGAGTGTAGCCAAATGATGCAAAAAGTGCATGGTGGGGCAGGTTCTGCAGAAGAGGAGAGGAGAGATAAATACTATGAATGTCTATGAATATTATGGCACCCATTGCACTCCTAACCCTCCCTGGAAGGAGGGATCCCCCACTCTGCGTTCCTTCTCAAGGTTTCTTCCTTGATAATTAAGGGAGTTTTTTCTTGCCCTTTGGGGGACTAGGGTTAGTGGGTGTCATAAATATATGACCTGTGAAGGCCTTTGAGACTGTAACTGTGATTAAGGGCTATACAAATAACATTGACTTGACTTGACAGGAGAGGAGATGAGAGGAAAGGAGAGCAGAGTAGAGAAGGGAAGAGCAGTTGAATCCTCTTGCAGACAGCCCAAGCGCGGCCCACATGCTGAGAGTGGGATTTAGCAGGATTTAGTCCCCAGCATGTACGGTGCAGTACAACCTACTGCATCCACCAGACAACAAGAGCACTAAGACGGGTCATAGGAGAGGAGAGGCAGCTGAAAGAAGCATCAGAAAATCATCCTGTCACTTTGTGAAGGCATCGTACACTTCGGTCGTAGTGCTTGTAAGCGGTGTGGGTGTGTAGGGCCGATGTTTTACCATTTGATTCCCACTTCTACATGGCTTGAGGAACCACCGTGATGGGTGGCTTGGTGTGTGTGTGTTGTGCATCTATCCACCCTCTAGAAGGAAGGTTTCTGGTACTGACAGTGATGCTATTAATCATAGAAGAACCATTGGAACGTCTAAGGCCTTGTATTCAATTGACTTTTGAGTACAAATCACCAGAAATTCACCATTAATCTAAAAGGTTGCACATATCTAAATAGCACACACAGAATATTTTATTAGAAAAGCATCCATATTTTGCGTTCACGAAAAATGTAAAAAAAAAAGAAAGAAAAAAAGTCGAAGTTGAAAGTATGCATTGTCTTTTAAATGGAACATGTATTTATAAAAAATGATTATATAAAATGTGAACGCTATCTTCGTTTTACCATCAATAAGAACAGCCTAATCCCTCCAGCTAAATCTGCCCATCTGGCTTCCTCACAAATGAAGCTTCGCACCACAATCTCAACCATGTCCAATATTCAACATTATCGTAATGCATTCCAGTTTTAGCTTTGAATTATATATTTATTTTGTTATTCATCAATTGCCTTCGTGCCATAATTATTTTATAACGTAGCAATCTGTTCGAAATGTGCATAATTAGTAAACCTTTCAACAACAACAAAAAATCACTGACTTTAAAAACAAGATTTGTCTGTGTCTGTGTGATGTAGAATTCTGCTTGCAAATGAGCAGAAAACCTCCCAAGGGGGGAGATCATGTCAAACGTTAATGTAAAGATCTATTTTGGTAAAAGCAGTGGTCCCCACTCAACATGATTGGGCCTGCCCATTCAAAAATTACAATTGTACACCTAACAATTGTGTATAATTACGACTGCTTAATCCAGACAATGGGTGTACAGTATGTAGAACGCTGTACTATATTTAGATGCTGAAGTGCCGCATTCCCAGAAACATTAGGAAAAAAATACACTTCTGTTCGGTTATTTGTTGCCAATTGTGTTTTCAGCTATGATTCGGTCAAATATAAATCCGTAGTGCATTATGCGAACGACTCTTTAGATTTGTTCACATACCTTGGCCATGAATAACTATGCTTGATGGCTTGCAAAAATAGGAGAAAGAAAATCGGCCAACATAAACACCGGGACAACTACATTACAAATGTGCATACACAAGCCCCGTAGACCGAAACATTTCGAGTTGAATTCCTGAAAATTGCGAGTGAGAGTGAGTGCAGCGGGGTTACTCGAGGTCATATCTGTCTTCCCTCTCCTTCTCTCTCTCTCATTGCTTCTCATCATGACATTAAAGCAAGGTGACAGAATGCAACTCTGTGCGTCTCTTCAACACGAGCATACAGTGCCTACTCCACATACACACACATATGCATGCGTAAGCAGAGACAGACAGAAAGATAGAAAGACAGACAGACAGTACTCCACACTCTACCGGCGTGCAGCTACACTCCTGCTTCCCCAAAACATAAACCTCAGAAATCAGAAAAAAACCAAAAATCATGCTCACTGCTGTTCATATATGCAATGTAGACAATATATCTAGCCTAATTATAGATGGGACAATTAATAGACAACCTTAAATGAGCATCATTAGATTTTAATTAGTGCTTAATGTCTGCTTATAGACTCGCAAGTAGCTTGGGTCAGGCAGGGTTTGTGTGGAATCCTAGTGTAATATATGGCGTGCAGTCTTATGGACAAAGACGTGAATGCACATGCATGTACATAAGCGGGGGATGCGATTAAGGGGATATTTTAGGTGTGAATCACACAGCAAAGCCCAGGATTTGTATTTGATGTTGTGAACTATTCCTGTTGCTTTTATTTGACAGAGCTGAGCAATATCAGGGGGAGGCTGCCCTTTCATCTCAGGTGTGTAAGGTGCACACACACACACACACACACACACACACACACTCTCTCTCACATGCACATAAACACGCACATGCACACACACATACACAGACATACACACACACACACACACACACACACACAAACACAAGCATTTGCATGCACATATGCGATTGCACAAATACACAAATACTTTACCTGCATTAGCATATACACACACACACATAAATAAATAAACACATTGGCACACCTAAATCCCTGAAGCACAACAAAACACGCTGTCAAGATGCCACTTTCTGAAGATCAGACTACTAAAGTCTGAAAGACTGGAGTTCTGCTGCACTGCCCTTTACACAGAGAAGAGCTGGGAGGAGGTGGGTGGTTCAGATACGAAAGGAGAAGGAGATCAAGACATAGGGAGAGAGAGAGAGAGGGAGAGAGAGGGATAGAGAGAGAGGGAGAGAGAGAAAGACCAACCGAGCTGCACTACATATATTGAGACTTTCTTTCAATTCAAGGACAAACTGCATTTTCCTTACTGCCGAAACAACACAATAATTGTTTTCTCCACCGAAAAGTACTGTCTGTCTAGCGAATAGCAAAGTGGTTACAGAGATTCTCTGTTACTGGCGACATCGTCGTTACATTGATGTCCGCTGGCAATTGGCTAGACAGTACATAACCCTTGTGAGCAAGAGAAGAAACATTATGGATTCACAATATTTCATCGGAGGCGTCGCCATAAGGAAGACGCAGGATGGCGGAGGCCTTGTACGGTAAGGTGGACAAACTGCTTGGCCTTGGAGGTTTCCTACCCACGCTAGGTAGGAAATATCAAACACACTCACTGTTTACGTCGTTCCTTCCTTCACACACTATACACTGCAGATCGCTCTCTCTCTCTCTCTCTCGCTCTCTCTCTCGCTCGTCCCTATACACGTGTCCATTTTTGCCATCATAAGAACATAGCAGAAATGCCGGCCTTGTCCTTCAAGTGTGAGCAACTCAAGGGAACTGCATCGAGGGGAGGCGAGGGGAAGGGGGGGGGGGCATTATTTTCGTCCAAAGCATCCGAGACATTCACATCCTATATTCCAGATGAAACGTTGATGAAACATTTAAAAACACACAGACGAAGACATGCGCGTGGGGTTTCGATGCACAGACCCGACGTTTACGAAAAACATACATGTGCACTGGGTTGATAATGTGAGGCGTGCACCACCCAGTGCAAACAATAACGGTTCATATGTATTCTATTCAGCTTTACTAGAACACAATGTTGTCTGTTTTCCCTCAGGCCATAAGCACGCACACTCAAACACGCACACACACACGCACACACACACGCACACTCAAACACGCACGCACACACACACGCACGCACGCACACTCAAACACGCACACACGCACGCACACTCAAACGCACGCACACTCAAACACGCACACACACACGCACGCACGCACACACACGCGCGCACACGCACGCACGCACGCACGCACACTCAAACACGCACACACGCGCACGCACGCACACACACTCAAACACACACACACGCACGCACACTCAAACACGCACATACACCGACACATGCGCGTGCACACCTCAACATAAACACATGCACAGGGCGTGAAATAGGCATGTGCGCACACACACACACACACCCATGCATACATACATGAAGTGTGTGTGCTGACAGTACAAAGAGCAGCCAGTAGCGTGTGTAGCCCCCTGAAAGAGAAACACTCTCCTGAAGGATTCACCACTGAGCGCTACAAGGACAGATAACAGCTTCTAGCAGGCTATTGATTAGTATTGCGCACCCACACACACACACACGCATGCACGCACGCAGTGATGTAGAATGATTGTGATGGATATATATATGTACTCCACCTGCGTGGTGCTCACTGTTCAGGCGGATGGACGGCATTGGCAGGTGGTGTCGGACACATTCACATTAGTTCTGTACGCAGAAATTAAACAAAGGGAAGTCTGGGGGGGGAGTGTCTCAACCAGCCAATGAACATCATCAAAAATATAATACATATATGTACATATATTGTATCGTTTAGCTATGGCGAGACACTTGACAACCACAGAGACAGAGACACGGAGACGTCTTCTTTTTATTTACAATGGCGGGGGGAAGGGGTGAGGAGAAACCAACATAGGTCTTCTGTCTCCTGTACAACCAACAGACCCGGGGAAACACAGGGACAGGGAGTAGTTTGTCTCGCCTGTCCGCTATTCAATCTCATTGTCCTTTATCCTTTATAGTCGCTCCGTCCAGGGGGTGATTCTGCCGTCACAGATCATACACAGTTCAACTTAATTTGTTCTACTCACTTTCTTCCTGCTCTACTAGCACCAACCTCTAGCATGCGGTCGCTCAATGTATTCATAGTGTGGGGTTGATTGCTGATTCTGTCCATCTGCTTTTTTGATTAGGTTTTGATATACTTTATTAATCCCCCATGGGGGAAATTCATCCTCTGCATTTTACCCATCCTACCTAGGAGCTAGGAGCAGTGGGTTATCGGCTTGGCTATCGGCAGGGCAGGAGTGTGGGAGGAGACCGCAGCGCCCAGAAGAAGGCGGTGGCAGCAGGGAGGCAGCTGTGCTAACCACTGTGCCACCCGAGCTGTCACCTCCACACCTGAAACCACCGATTAGGCAGGTACCTTCCTCCCCAGACCGCGGCCAGCCTTGACCTTACTGCTATGACTCCACAATAAATATACTGTATATATATATATATATATATATATATATATAATGGAGTCCTAGCAGTCTTCCGATTGTCAGTTTGACAAGCGCACATAATGGTTAGTCATCACAGTGGCAGAAATGGCTGCTGACATAATTTTGACTCCAAGCCTGTGCCACTTTATCTAAAAGATGATATTGTTATTTGCCACAGCGCCTCTGATTACTATGATTAACGCATTGTGCTCCATATCATCGACTCCCGCGTCTGACTGACGCGCGGAGAGGGGTTACGATGGGTTTGTGTCTGGTTGATGTTCCCGTGCTTTTGAAGTGTGCGTTTGCAGGAACAGCAGACAGCTCATGTTAGGGGGTTAGCATCAACACACAGACACACAGCCTGCAGCCTGCAGTTACCTGTGTGCAGGTAAATTAGTGCTGGGGGTGTCTTCATGGTGATGGGAGGATATGAAGGCAGCAGGCCCTGGCTGCGATGCCATAGGGCTGTTTAACAGTGCACAAAATAAACGCTGGGAAAGAAAAATCATCAGTGCTCATTTACAGCAGCCTGCTGCTTAGCGCTCCAATTCAAACATACAGCTGCTCCCGGGTCTGTTCCAACACACTAATGAACACACATCAGACCAGATTTATACCCAAGGGGGGTACCCACAAATGGGTTGTGGGTTCCATCTCCAGAAGTCATTCTGCGAACAAGGTGCCTACGCTCCCCACCTTCTCCTGGGAAGATATGTGTTGTTTTCCCTGCGTGTTGCTGTGGATGCTAAGTAATAACAGTAATAGTACCTCCTTTATCACATACCTCGGCTTGTTTGAAGACTCGCTGAAGATATATAGATCGCTTTCAAAATATATACAAAGAAATGGAACGGTTCCAGGGAGTTCCATTCAACACAGCAGCAGCAGCAGCAACACTTAAACAGACCACATCACAAATACAGAGCGGCTGGTTATCCTGGGCACTGCTCCGGAGCTAACCATCCCTGCAACGCATACATGAACCCAATTTTAGGGCCGAGGATCTGATAAATGGATGTCATCCGTTTAGATTGTCTCACCTGGTGCAGTGCGGTGAGGGGCGCGGTAATGTGATCAGCGATAAGGCCAGCGAGGGGCTAGGAGGGGAGACTTTACCCTCCAGGCTCCGCAAGCACACACACACACGCACACGCACACAGACACACACACATGCACACACATGCATATGCATACTTACACACACACACACACACTCATGCTCCCACTTTGGGAATGAAACCCAATCTCAATCAGTCATGCGGATGACGCACACACAGACACATTTACTTCCCCAGTTATCTGCTATATTTAGTTTGTCAAATGATGTGATCAGGATTCTCTCACGCTGGGCTCATCTTGTCTTCTTTGTGTATTACTGAGTATGTATGTATGTATGTATATACAGTATGTATGGTGTCACATCTGCTTCTGTTACCTCCCTGGACACGCCCTCTACTTCGTCGTCACGAATCACCGATCTCCGGCTCCTCCCAGATGATGTTGTTCTCTCACCTGAGGTTCATCAAGCTCATCACCCCCACAGTATATCAACCCTGGTTTTTCATCCACTCAACGTCAGATCATTGTCTTCACTCCGTGGTAGTTGCGTTTCAGATTCTCTCAGTATTTACTCTCTTTGTGTTTGTTTTCCCACGTGTTACTTCGTTCCTTCCCAGTGACTCAGTGTTCCCTGTGTTCAGGTTACTCCTCGTCTGTCTGCTTGCCTGCCTGTTACCAAACCATCGCCTGTCTGACTACCAGCCCGTTACCGAACCATCGCCTGACTGACTACCAGCCCGTTACCGAACCATCGCCTGTCTGACTACCAGCCCGTTACCGAACCATCGCCTGTCTGCTTGCCTGCCCGTTACCGAACCATCGCCTGTCTGACTACCAGCCCGTTACCGAACCATCGCCTGTCTGACTACCAGCCCGTTTATTAATAAATCCCTATTTCTTCATTCAATCTCC
>OOFB01012801.1:14721-28329 GCA_900323305.1 Trachyrincus murrayi | reverse complement strand
CTTTAGTTGTTTTAGCGGACGCTCTTATCCGGAGTGGCTTGCAGTGAATTAAAACACGGGTCGTTAAGGAGCAGGTAGGGGTTAGAGGTCATTAAGGAGCAGGTAGGGGTTAGGCATCTTGCTCTAGGATGCCTACAGGTAGACTGCAGACACTGGGGTTTGAACCCAGATCCCCCCCCCCCCCCCCACCCCCCTGTACCTGAGTTCTACTACTTAAGAAGAAATGCATTAATAACCCAAACCTCTCCCTTCCCCCTTCAAGGCGGAGCGGGAGCAGCTGCCGGTCTTCCAGCACCGGCACCGGGTCATGGATGCTCTGCAGCGCCACCGTGTGGTGGTGGTGGCCGGTGAGACGGGCAGCGGGAAGAGCACCCAGATCCCCCAGTTCCTCCTGGAGGAGCTGCTGCTGGGAGGGGACGGCGCGGGTGGCGTCGGTGCGGCCCGGCCCTGTAACGTGGTGGTGACCCAGCCCCGCAGGATCTCTGCCATGAGCCTGGCCACCAGGGTGAACCAGGAGCTGGGCTGTGAGGACGCACCTGGCTCAAAGGTGCGAAAGGAATCCTTTTTTTGATATAACTTTATATATATATACTTTTTGTTCGTCTACTGTCGGTCAGATGATCAACTATTTTATACTACTTTGTAATGTATTGAGTCTGCTTTAAACGTGTCAAACAATAATGTTTTTTTGTTTCTTTCCAGATGTCGCTGTGTGGGTACCAGATTAGGATGGAGAACCGGTCGGGGGACGCGACCCGTCTGCTGTACTGCACCACGGGGGTCCTGCTCAGGAAACTCCAGCAGGACCATCACCTCAACTCCCTCACACACATCATAGTAGATGAGGTAATGAAGTCATTTCTTTACTTTAAATCTGACTCACATTTAACATACGCCGTGGCTCATTTGCTAAGATGGATCGTGTCACCTTGGTACCCTGTTAGGAATCTTTTTAGGTGACACTCTTGTGAAAAGGTTACTTGAATTTAGACGGCCTGACCTGGCAGCCTCATGTGATCACCCAAAAAAATGTATACAGGAGTGCAGCATAGAGCCACCTGTTTGCTATTGTAACGTTAGACACGTTTATTGTCATGGCTGATATTGGCCGACCTGAAATGAAAAAAGTATAAACAGGGCTTATGTACAGACAGAGAAGAAACTAAGAAGCAAAATGAAGTCTTACTTGAAGGACTTTCCATGAAAGACTTCCAAATCAATGCTCCATTATTTCCTAGCACTACCACCTATATAGGATACATCCTGGCACGGCCGATGGTCTATACCTCAACTATGAGAAGACATGTCGGTGTCCTCATGTCATTTTGTATTTTTTTCATTCACAAACATTAAATCTATTCTTTGTCCACCAGGTGCACGAACGCAGTGTGCAGTCTGACTTCCTGCTCATCATCCTAAAGGACATAGTGATGCGGAGGTCGGACCTGCGGCTCATCCTGATGAGCGCCACGGTGGACTGCACCAAGTTCTCCAACTACTTCAACAACTGCCCCGTGGTCTCCATCCCCGGGAGGACCTTCCCCGTGGAGGTCAGGGGTCTCTTTTTCTTCATAAACATGACAGATAATTCCTCAATTTTACTTCATTTTCATATTTTAACTAAACTAAAACCTCTTATTACTGGGTTGGTCCTTTGGTACTATTTATTAATTTAGCAGACGATTGTATCTACACACATGATTTATGAGCAGGCAGGGGGGTTAGTCATCTTGCTCATGCTGTGGACCTTAAGGAATGAACAGAGTACCTTCTAGGTTGGGAGTCCAACACCTTAGCCACTACTCAATCCTGTTCCCCCACTTTCGGACCTTTAAAACGTGTTAGCATCGTTGGTGAAAACCAAGCCCACTGTGCTTGTGTCTTTGTCCGTTGACTTTCTTGTTGTTTCCGACGGGGAGTAAGTGTGTTGTGTCTCGTGCTCTCAGGTGTTCCACCTGGAGGACATAGTGGAGCAGACGGGATACGTGCTGGAGAAGGACTCTGAGTACAGCCAGAGGATTCTGGAGGAGGAAGAGGAGGTCAACATCTCCGTCACCCAGAAAGGAGGCAAGATGTTGCAGCACCAGGTGAAGCCATTTCTTCTTTTGAAGTCAGACTTGGCTTTGCCAGTTCTTAGGTCCAGAATACATGTAATGTTCTATTTGGTTAAACAAGTCTCAAACTATTACTACAAATTATTTTGGTGCTTTCTTGTTATATAGGAAGTTGCCTAGAAGTGTTATGTATATTTTATGTATATGCATATTTTCTGTGTACATTTTTGTGACTATGCACATTTCTATATGCACATTTTATTGTTTTATTTATTTGCACACATCAATTTTTTTGCCTTAATGTACGTTTGTGTTTCTATGTTTTTTACTGACATTTGTTTCATTTTCTATATCTTGAGCAGAGCGAAACAATTTCCCTGAATCTGTTCCTCATTGGAAGATGATAACAATCCGTCCCCAGTATGTCTCCCATATGTTCCCTTATTGACGCTAACCCTGTGTTCACCCAGGAGTTTCTGGTGAAGGACTCCAACGCAGGCTGGGATCTAGGCCCAGACCTGGACCACTTCAGCAGCAGGACCCGCCATGTCCTGCAGTACATGAACCCCAACAAGATCAATGTGGAGCTCCTGCTGGACATCATAGACTACCTGGGTAAGCACCGGGTTCTCGTAGTCGTAGTTTACAGATGAGGCCCATAGGCGCAGCTTGCGTTTGTTCAGGGGGTTCACTGAACCCCCTAGTGGCCGTAGCCAAAAATGATTTCTGTTTTGCGCAAAAGCGACATTAATTTTAATCACCAAGGTGGATTTTAATGATTTGAATCCTCTAAATGCATAGTATATTTTGGTGAAAGGACCCAAGCTTGTCTTCACCAGGCTATATGAGATTGAGGGTTGAATCCATCTGTCTTTTTCACCAGCGCGATTCTTACTGGAAAATACTGCATATTTGCGTCGTAACTAATAGTTGACGGAATTTTGTTTGTCAGATTTTTCTCTTTTTTCTGTATGTATTAATGTATATTTGAAATGTGCTCATTTTCATACATTGTTATCGTGTGTCTTCCACAGACAAGTCTCCTCAGTTCTCCTCGATGGACGGAGCGATTCTTGTGTTCCTACCAGGTCTCGCTCACATCCAGCAGCTTTACGACCTGCTGTCCACCGACAAGAGGTTCAGGTCCAAGGACCGGTAAATACACCTGTTTTTAATATTATTCTCTCCGAAACGTGCCCTAAGACACTTCCACCAACATGGAGGAACTTACTAAATGAAGAAGAACAGCGTATTACACAATGGTGAGTTAGGCACATTTTGGGTTGACTTCCTCCCTTGCTTTAGGTATCGTCTGGTGGCACTTCACTCCACCCTCTCCTCTAAAGACCAAGCTTCTGCCTTCACAGTGCCCCCTGCAGGCATCAGGAAGGTACTACCATTTGTGTTATCACTTTAAAAGACTGGAATTGTACAGTTAAAATGTGTCTTTATTTTTTGGGGAGGTTATATGTCTGTTGCGAAATACAGAAATCAAGAGCAGAAACAACATTTCTTTGTTACACACCCCTGTCTCATCCATCTTTGAACTCTAACTTGCTCCACATTCCCTGTTCATTTTGACTTGATAGAACAGAACAGGAACCCTAAACCTCATGTACATTTGGATTATTGTAGCAAATGATCATGACCCGCTCCGTCTCCTTTTTTTAGATTGTGTTGTCCACTAACATCGCCGAGACAGGTGTGACTATTCCCGATGTGGTGTTTGTCATCGACAGTGGAAAGACCAAGGAAAACAAGTGAGAGGAAATGAGCCGAGACAAATATCTGTAAAGATAACCTTATCTACCGTCGTATCATTATTCAACAAATGTCTGCCATGTATTCACTGTTGCATAGTAGTCAGTAATCAGCTAACCAATCATCATATTCCATATTCCTCCTCTGTGTGTGATTCAGGTACCATGAAAGCAGTCAGATGAGCTCCCTGGTGGAGACGTTTGTTTCGAAGGCCAGCGCGCTCCAGCGGCAGGGGAGGGCGGGGCGAGTCAGAAACGGCTTCTGTTTCAGACTCTACCCAAAGTTCAGGTATGACGTGCCACAGGGATGAGATAAGAAAACGACAAAAGCTGTGAGTGTTTAGCAGAAGGAATAGATTAACGTTCGTGTTCTCAATGTTCCTGACTGCAGGTTTGATGCCTTCATGGATTACTCAATACCAGAGATACTGAGGGTTCCTCTGGAAGAGCTCTGCCTCCATATTATGGTACACACACACACACACACACACACACACACACACACACACACACACACACACACACACACACACACACACACACACACACACACATGCACACACACGCACACACAAAACTACAACCACACACAAAACTACAACCACAGCCACACAACCACCCACACTAAGAGCCCACCTTCTTTCCACTATACCACGTGATAATAAACGTGGACATCGATCTATCAACACATGCATTTCACCCACAATCCCCTGCGGTTCCCTCCTGCAGAAGTGTGACTATGGTTCGCCGGAGGACTTCCTGAAGCGCGCGCTGGACGCCCCACAGCCCCAGTCGGTCAGCAACGCCGTCAGCCTGCTGAGGAAGATCGGGGCGTGTCACGCCACCGACCACACCCTCACGCCCCTGGGACACCACCTGGCCGGCCTGCCCGTCAACGTCAAGATCGGCAAGATGCTCATCTACGGCGCCATCCTCGGCTGCCTGGACCCCATAGTACGTCCCAAAAAGTTTTCATTTTTCATAAACATGCAACCTTTTTTAGGTGACAAGATTTACCCGGTTTCCCAAGTTCTGGGGGGAAAAAGGGGATGGTTCTGACTTTTAACTGTGTGTGTGTGTGTGTGTGTGTGTGTGTGTGTGTGCGTGTGCATGCGTGTGTGTGTTGCAGGCCACCATTGTGGCAGCCATCACAGAGAAGTCTCCCTTCTCCACGCCGATGCACAGGAAGGATGAAGCCAACCTGGCCAAAGCAGCCCTCGCATTCGGAAACTCTGATCACCTGACCATATACAACGCGTACCAGGGGTACGGACTTTTATTCATTGGTTGTATTTACTGTGTACTTTTCATTCTGTTTACAAATTGTTCTTCTCATGACTCAACATGAGCTGTATGGGCTAGAGGATCTATGGGATAGTCTTTAAATATAGGAATGCACGTTTTGAAGGTTGATTATTAAGTAAAGTATTATTATTATTATTATTATTATTATTATTGGATTTGGTAGCTGGAAGAACTCTCGGACAGAAGGAACGCGGACCGAAATGTCCTTCTGTCGTAACAACTTCCTGAACCGCACCGCCCTCATCACTATAGAGGTAACACACTCTGTCTTACACACATGCACTCTCGCTCGCTCGCTCGCTCTTGCGTCTATCTTTCACTCATGCCAGCTTTTTATTGCAAATATTGACACTGGTTGAACAGAGAAGTCCATAAATTAGCATTATATGCAAAACGTGTTCACAAGACAGTATAACAGTAAAAAACATACAATAAATATGTTTGTTTGAATGACACCCCTAATTATTATAATAATACTACATGTATGAATGAGTATTCATCAGTATTCTTCGCTCCCCATAACCTTGCACGCCATCTCTCCTGAGTAGCAATGAAAGTAGCGTTGCAAGTCCAAGTGTTAAACAAAGATTGGTGACAACCACACTTGTAATATTCTCTCTCATGCCGTTTGACACCCCTCCCCTCTCCTTCTCCCAGGATGTGAAGCAGGAGCTGATGAAGATGATGGAGCAGGCTGGGTTCTGGTCCTCACGGTCCTCCTCCAACTCTAAAGGCCCACCGGCTATCCTGTCCAAGCACACCATCTCGGTGATGAAGGCGGTGCTCACGGCCGGTCTCTATGACAACGTGTCTCGCATCCTGTGCACCCCCTCGGTGGACGTGCTGGAGCGGGTGGCCTGCATGGCCGAGACCCCCCAGGGCAAGGCCCAGGTGCACCCCTCGTCCGTCAACCGCAACCTGCAGACCCACGGCTGGCTGCTCTACCAGGAGAAGGTGTGTGTGTGTGTGTGTGTGTGTGTGTGTGTGTGTGTGTGTGTGTGTGTGTGTGTGTGTGTGTGTGTGTGTGTGTGTGTGTGTGTGTGTGTGTGTGTGTGTGTGTGTGTGTGTGTGTGAGAACCGGTTCTGGGCCATTCTAACCAGCCATGAGCCATGAAACCCACATGAATAACATTAGTGTTTGTGTGGTTAATGTCTGTTTGATGTGTAAACCTGACTTTATGCTGTATGGATGTCTGTCTCCAGGTAAAGTACACCAAGATCTACCTGCGAGACACCACTCTGATCTCCCCCTTCCCCATGCTACTGTTCGGAGGGGACATAGACGTCCAGCACAGGGAACGCCTCATCACCTTGGACGGGTGGATACTCTTCCAGGTCAGAGGTCATCGAGCGCTGCTTGGTGTAGTGTAGCGATTAGCATTAGCATTGTAGCAGTGCATTGCTTCAAACGGCATACTGTTTGGAAAATGTCTTTTTGTTTTAGGCAACAGGTTGAAAAGGATAATGAAAGTCAACAAAATATTAAATGTGGCAGTTTGAATATTTAAAAAGTTGGTTTGAAAAGTAACCCTATAACCAAATTGTGTGTTTTATTATGATCTTTAAAAAGATTTTATCAAATGTGTATTTATTAAATATACACATAAATAACACTGTACTAAACATACACGATTATACCTAAAATCCAAAATTCAGGCGGGTGCTTCAGGTAATATATGCCGTATTTAGTCTAGGTTATATAACGTAAACAAGTAAGTAATTTAACTGCAAACGCTGTTTCCTCTTTGATCCGTTTTCAGTTACTGCTGCAGTTTCTGTACACAATGATGTCAAATACCTCGAAAAGTAAAACTTTAACCAAATGAAAACAAAAAACAGAAGTAGTACTTAACCATAGACAGACACCTATATTCATAGTTTGTATGAGGTGACAATATGAACACATTTATTTATATGTATTTCATTGCATCTCATCTGTCCAGGCTCCTGTGAGGATAGGTGTTATCTTCAAACACCTGAGGAAGCTGATGGACTCTCTGTTGGAGAAGAAACTAGCCAACCCCAAGATGAACCTGGAAGGTAAAACTCCTCATATGACTATTATGTTGGATGATCATTAGATATGTCTAATATCTAATATGACTTACACACGTTATACATAGACTGAGACCCACCCACCACCCTGGGTGGTCTAAATAAAAGTAATAAAAAGTTAAAAAGACAATAACTAAACAAACAGAGGTAGTTTGACTTTGTCTCCTCAACTAAATACAGAATCGAAAAAGAGATTGTGCTTTCAGAAAATAAAAAGTACTTTCAGAAAATACATGTATACATATGCATAATGACATGCGTTTAATGCGGCCCGCAAGCGTTTAGCTCTCAAGGAAGTGATGCATCACGTGACGATTAAAATACGAGCCTTGTCCCATAATGCGTGTTTTCTCTTAAATGTACCAATGTGCCATGCTTTGAGAGGAAGAGGAAGTACAGACTATATAAACATTGTCATTCTTCAATGGAGTTTCATTTACGTTACTTCACTTGAATTATCCGACCCTAGTTGTTTTTTTACTAGTATTATACAAGTTTTCTATAGTAAACTTAAAAGTATACAACAAACATACAACATACAGTGACTTCCTGTGTTATGTAAGATTGATTTCATTGCTTGTTCCTGTCCTTTCTTTTTATTTATTTATTTCTTTAGATGAGAAGACCATCCAACTGATTCTAGAGTTGATAAAGATAGAGAACACCGTGTGATATTAATCCATGAGAGTTATCAGGATACTTCTTAACGACGACGATGTATACTTCATAAACACTACAACTGGCCCGGGCCTCATGTTTGGATATGTTATGGATAGGTTATTTAAAGTTCAGCTCGGGTCCCAACAATACATTTGGATAGATATGTATGACGGAGGTGGAGCTTGTTAAGCAAGACTGCAAATGGATTGTTCCCGAAAAATTCCAGAAGAAAAATAAACAAACGTATGGCAAGATTAATTTCTTACAGTATGTAATGGAGTAAATATATTTGTTTTTAGTAAAAAAAAAAAAATGCTTTTTGTGTTTATTTCTACTTGTGCACTTATTTTTACTGCAATGTGTGGTTTCAGTACTGTCATTTCGCTAAAGACTTATTTTTCCTGTGATCTGGGAGTTGCAACAAGGCTTAAAAGCATCAGTAACTGAGGAAAAAATGTGTAATACCTTACTCAATACATTACAAAACAATTGAATTTTTTTTGTTTTTGTTTAGGATGTCTCTTGTTTTATAGTACTTTTATAGTATAGTAACACAAGGAAGGAAGTTATGCAGTTCTCCCTTAAACGCAATAACAAATGATACAATGTTAAACTTGATAGCCCCAATACATGTCTGATACTTTCTTGCAAAAGGTGTTTCCTCCTGGTGAGAGTGACTGTCATGCCATGTAATAATGAGTGTTACTCTGTGTTTGACAGAATCTATTCCCCTTTTTACTTCATACAAAAACCAAACCCTGGCTGTTAATGTCTGTTAAAATTAGTAATATTTGATTTTCTCTATTTGTAATGTATCTGACTGCAGTACTCAGAAGGGATTGCTGTGCCTAGCTTGCAATATTCCCTTATATAATTGAACAGGTTTACTCTAGACCGCATGGTTAAAATTACATAAACATGGGTTGTTTAAATTACTTGAACTAAAGTGTGGGTTTGTGTGTGCATGGGTCGCAAATGAAAATCATTCTTCTCCCAACATCATAGCCTACAGCTGTCAAGTATTGATCAATATTTGTACATAAGAAAAGGAAATAAAACAGGCTAACAAGAAGAGACTAGTCATATCTCATTATTTAAGTTAAATATTGTACAATGTACAGATTTGTGGAAATATAGTTGATAAAAAATGTGAAAGCATACCTGTACAGTATGAGTAAAATAAAAAAAAGACTTCTCTATTGATATGTATTATTGCAGACAGAGATGCAGTTAGAAGTGCATTTATGTAGACGCATGTCAATCGATGTACTTTCAAAATAATGCACACATCTTTATAACATTTTTTGTATCCGTATATCTATGCTAGGTGTTTATTTTCCTCAATGTATTTCTCAGTAACACGTTTACATTACATTTAAATAACATTCAACAAACTTGTATCTATATGCTCAATTAAGACCAATAATATCATTGTTTTTTAGCTACCTCGTTGCTTTGCTCATGGTAGCATCTAGCTTGGCACACAACACAACCTTAACAAAAGCATTTTTCTAGAAATGGACAAAACTGTATGCCGGTTCTTGCAATGTTGAGTAGATGACATCATCTGCAATCCAAACGATTTGGTAATGATGAATAATAATTTTAAACTATTGTTGAAATGTTATGCAATAGAAACTGGCCTTTATCTGCCATTATGAAATAATAGATTGAAATTAAATATGTTACAAATGGAAGCTGTTTCATTAAAGGGCCCCTATTTACCACCAGGTGTGATGTTTATGAGCCATTACAAGTGGGAGAGTCCATCCAAATATATGACAGATGGATCAGCCTATAGATGCTACAGTCCACTAGGTATGCTAATAGGTTGATCTGTCCTACATCAAAATCACACCTGATGGTAAAATGGGGGCCCTTTAATAGAAAAAATATATATATAGTTTGCTAGAGATCAATATAAGTATCTAAGTGTATAAAATACATACTTGTTCCCGTATCAGGTAATTTGCTCCTGGGAAACAAAGAAATAAGTTCAGTGAATAATTAAAGAGGATATCAACAAAGGGTGGATACAGAGATCCATTGTGTTCTTCCTCACCTGTTGATTGGAGGAGGTGATTTTGAGAGCTGGGCGGAGTTTGGAGTTCTGTCACTACTGTAGAAGTTCTCGTACAAAACGGGCGCTGGACAAAAGTTAAAGACATGAACCATGCAGAACATGAATCAGTTTATTCATGCACTAATGTTGTATACTTTTGAATGTTGTACCATTTGGCTGTAATAGTTTTTTTTTTACAATTGACCAAAGCTTAAACAGTTTTTTTTTCTAGCATTGTTTAAGCTAATGTGATGTCATCATGTCAGCTGTGTCTCTCTCTACCTGGTGGTTTATCTCCGGTCCGTCTGAGATGTACAAAATATTCAATGTCTTCTTTTATGTCACACTGCTCCAAGGACTTCCTCACCTCCTCGTACAGCTGCACAGACACACACACACACACACACACACACACACACACACACACACACACACACACACACACTGGATCCAACAGAATATTTTCCGTAGTATAAATAAGACCTGACAGATTTAATGCACGGGTGGTAGTGGAGGTGGGAGTGGTTGGGTTAGGGTGCTTTCACATTGAGTACGATTGCCCCCTGCTCTCCACTCCCCCGCCGGTCAGCGTTCACATTAGTAATGTTCCGTACCAGAGTACATTTGCGTATCAATAAAAAGAAGAGTACACTTCAACTACAACTACTTGTTTATGTTGTCGCTCCAGTGTAGAAAAGCACGCCATTTGCAAGATCCCAAGCCCATACAATGGAGTCAACCTTCGCACTATGACTACTATTATTGATATTTTAAATACAATGTCATTAACATTGGAGACAATGTGTGCTGGGGGCCGTGGAGGTGGTGTGGGGCCCCTACCTCATCGCTGGTGACACACTGCTGAGACAGCTGGTTGACGTGGGTCCAGACGGTGCTGCGTAGAGTGTTGATCCTCTCCTTGGCCTGGGTCTCAAACACCTGCAGAAAACACACGGCTACACATTCAGACATGTCACAGTTGAAATGATGGCCTTCTTTGTCATAGTTGCAATTGGTAGGTTGAGGAAATTTAGAAGGGTATAAGTCTCTTTTCCATCTTGCTTTAGTAGAGAAATACTTATCTCTGCATGTATACATGTGTGAGGTTTTGGATTAGATTAGGATTAGGTCAGATTAGGATCTAATCTCACCTCACAGGTATTGACATGTTCTTTCAGCCAATCATCTCTAATCTTTGCCAGCACCGTCACATTCTGCAAATATACCCTGTCTGCCAAAAACAAGGAAACGCATCCAATGAAACGTGAAGTAGACAGAGAACACATTCGAGTGACTCGTCAAAATAGACAGACAACAAAGTTACAAACTTGAGACTGTAATTAAGGGCTATACAAGACTGTCATTAAGGGCTATACAAATACAATTGACTTGACTTGACTATCACGTTTTGACACCTAAAAGACGTGCCAACTCCAGATAAGATGTAGATTTGCATTGTCTCTCACATGAAGCGTATCACTGACAACTCACCTGCTTCGTCTGCGTTTTGTTTCGCTTGCTGGGCCTTGGAGTGCAGCTGAAAGTAGGCAAGAAAAACAACATTTAACTGCATTATAGGCCTGAAGCTAACGCCACACTGCACGCAGCATCTTTCATTAGGCTTGCATTATAGCCTTTAGCCTGTTAACCTCGTCGTGGGCTAACACCAAGCTGTGTTTACCATTACCTTCTCAATATTCTTTGTGTTGGTGGCGTTTCGGTTTACGTTCTGGTCAGCCTCTTCTTTGTCTCGACACTTTTGCTCATAGGTTTTTTTTGACTGAGAACATAAGCGGTTTGCATCAACGTAGTACATCATTAAACTTTTTTGTATGAAAACGTATCTACTGTGAACACAATGTAAACAGATACTATGCTGCAGAAACACTAGTGCACACTGCTGGTTGATGGGGTTGAGTGGCATGACTTGCTCCTTGTGAACAAATGGCCTGGTGTTTGCTTTTAATAATTCATATGAAGAAGTTCCTATTTTACAGGTGATTCTGGTGGTTATTAATTCCTGCTATTGTTAACTTTTCAAACAACTAGATAGGACTTCCCTCTTTAAAGAGGAAGGACAAAGGTGGAATAAAAAACGTCTTATTCAACTTTTTGACAACACAACTGAAACACATTGCTATATTGGAGGGCATGTACGGTATGACTGACATTGTTCATTGTTACAGTGCTCAATCGTGGTCATTTTGTATCATCAGTCACAGACTTCGACATAATGCATTTTAGTTGTGATGTCACTGGCGTGTCATTTGAAACAAATTTAGAATGATGCAAATAATTTCAAATGTCCCTTCTTTGAATAGATTATTGATGGTCGTTTAGATACTGGACCACCGGTATACTAGAATAGATGCAGAACCTTAATAATAAGTATAAGTAACAATAGTATAAAAATAATAATAATAATAATTCTTACCTCCAATGTTCTCTTGAAATGTATGACCTTCTGTTTGTGGAAAGAATCCATCTGGTAATGTATCTGCAATTAAAAGCATTGTGCATGATTCTATTTGATTGTGAAGCCCAGAAGCACACGGCCGTGTTGGGACAGACGCAAAATAATGCTTTTGAATAATTTTCATGTCCAAAATAGCCTTGAGTCCAAAATTATTTCTTTTTTGGATCGCGCTACAAATATGAACCAACATTTGGCCTTAATGGCTGGATCATGGCCACCATCAGGATGAATTGTCCTTGTGGTTCACAATGCTGGCTCACCTTCTTCCTTGCGTCTTTTTGTCTTTCTCTTAAGTCTTCTAGTTTTTTGGTCTCGTCTCTCATCATCTGTGCCAACTGTAGATGAGTCTGGCCCACGTGTTCGATCTCTGCATTGTAGGACAGGGTTAATGTTGTCACCTCAAGGAAAGATGGCTTTTCATTAAAACAAATACGTTTTATCTGAAGGCTCTTACGTAATTTGAACATGTCCAGGGATCTCTTCAATGTGCTAGAACAAACACAGTAATGCAAATGAATAGTTGCATGCACACAAACACAAGCGTGACAAGATGTAAATTAGACGCACAAAATCCCAAATGCTACTCATTGGAAAACATTGCAGTTTTAAATAATCTTAGAATTGTCTTTTTACAAATTAACTTGTAAAATTACTCTTTTTTTTATTTACAGCTTAATATATGTGTGGGAAACGTACAATAAAATTGTCTAACTGTGGCCTCTAACCATTACCATCCCTTCATCTTCCTTCCCATTTTAACTCCCACAGCTCCAGTGGCTTGCTGTTGACCACAAAGCCATAAGCCACTTTTGTCACTTCAACTTAGAATATAACCATAAAATATAAGCACTGATGCTGAAACATTGCATGAATAACATTCCAGTTCATCATTTTACATGTATTGGTAAATATGTATTTAGATAATTAGATACTGAACTGAATGAATACTGAATGTTATATTATTTATTTATTTATTTCATAAATAATATAAAGTATTTATTTATATCTGCTGTGTTATCCAATATTCTAAAATAATGTTTTTTATTTGACTATGTGAATCAACATTCTAAATAGAACACCATCACACCACCAATGGACTAAATGTGTGTGTGTGTGTGTGTGTGTGTGTGTGTGCGTCTGTGCGTGCGTGTGTGTGTGTTTTAAAACCTTACTTAATTTCATTGTGCCCAAACACCTTCCTGGACAGACCTAGAAGATCTTTAGCATACTTATCCT
>OOFB01012800.1:22688-37869 GCA_900323305.1 Trachyrincus murrayi | reverse complement strand
CAGTTACCCCTTGTATGATTTGTGTCTTCCAGGACGAGAGAGAGAGAGAGAGAGAGAGAGACACACACACAAACACACACAGAGATAGACAGAGTGTGTGTGTATGTGTGTGTGAAAGTATGTTCATGTGTATGCCTGGGTTTGTACATCCAAAGAATCAGTCAATGTCCCCATGATTTGGCACTCAGAAACACAGACACACTCAGCCTCACAGTGAAGGGCCCCAGGTAGGCCACGTAGCCAGCAGACAGGAGCACGTCTCCGGCTACGTTGTCGACCATGTAGTCCAGGTGCTGCACCGTCTCCTTCCAGCGCACCTTCTCATCAGCCAGCCCTCCTATCAGCTGAAGACGAAGTCAAGATAAGTCAGCAGACCGCTGGAACACAACGCAATGGAGACCTCTCCTTCTCAGGGGCTCCTGTCATGTCAGCTGACCGATGCATTACATTTCAATCCTTATTTACACATTCATGTCCAGATTCACATTCTCATATTCACATGAATATTATGTCATTGACCGTTGGTACTTGTGTACATATCTGACCTTGTCTGCTCGGACCAGGCGACCCTCGCACAGCTGACACTTGGCCTCCAGCTCGTCCCTCTTGGCCAGGCAGTCGCGGTACTTGGCCTGCAGGGCGGCGATGCCCTCCTCCACCGCCGACAGCTTCTGTTTGGCATCGTCCAGGATGAGCTGGGTGGCGTCCAGGTCCTCCTGGGCCTCTTTCAGCGCTTGCTGTGACAACATGAAGAGGTTGGACGTTTAGCTAAGACCGCAGCGGCGTGCGACGAGTGCCGTGTCATCGACGTTGGCCCCCCCCCCCCCCCGCCCCAAAGTGTGTGAGTTCCAGGTCGTACCCGTTTTGGCTCCACAGCCCTGGCCACAAAGTGATACACGTGCATGGCCCGCACCCACTGGCAGATGGAGGTGCAGGCCTTGGACACCTTGGCGATGGAGGCTGGGTGGAACTCCTCATTGTCGATGTAGGGCTGCACAAGCTTGATCACAGAATCTGGAATGTTCTCCTGCAGGACAAATGCACACATATAAGGTCCCAAGCTCACTCAACTGTTATTTACTATTTAGTCATGTCAGATGCTTTTATCCAAAGTGACTTGGGAATTTAGATACATGTTTAGATACATGAGTTTAGGAGGTTAAATAACAATAAAAAGGTAGGGGACAGGCATCTTGTTTAAGGATGCCTTCTTTGGGCATTGGGGGTCAAACCCAGTACCTTTCAGTTGGGATTTGAACACCATAGCCACAGTCCTGCCCCACAACTGAATGAATGAATGAATGAATGAGAGCTTGTGTCATTGTGTCCTTACCTTATCAAACTTAAAGAGGCCATCCAGGAACTTGCCGGGGTCTTGGAGCAGAGCCTTCCCCGGGTCCCAGTAGTCGTCCACCCGGGTCCCTGGCTTCTCTCCTGCTACCCTTTTGGGCTTGATGCCCTTCATGATGCACACCGCCTCCACCACCAGCCTCACGCCATGCGGAGGCCGCTGCATGGCCCGCACCTACAGCAAGACATATATATATATATATATATAAAACTGTTTACATTTTTATAGATGCAGTCATTACTGAGCAGGTAGGGGTTAGGACATCTTGCTCAAGGATGTCGACAGGTAGGCTGCGGACATTGGGGTTCGAACCCAGAACCTGGGAGTCAAACACCACTAGCCACAAACTATCCTGGCCCCTATATATCGAGGTCAACTTTGGAAATAAGTGTTCAACACTTTCAAGTGCTAACCTCCGGGATGTTTTCATGTTACAAACTAGATAGTAATACTCATATATAATCCAAGCAGACACATCGTCGGGGTTACGGATCAGAGCCCCTGACCTCAGTGACGTCGTTCTTGTTGAGGGACTTGAGGCTGGTGAGGGCCGCGTCCAGCGCGGGCAGAGCCTCGTCCAGGTCCTTCTGGGCATCCTCTGCGATGGCGCCCGCCACCCGGGCCTTCTCCATGGCCTTGGCCTCCTCCGCCTGCACCGCCGTGCGTGTCTCCTCCGCGACCACCGTGTCTTCCTGGTTGGAGCAAGTGTCACATGGAACTCAGCCATTGACAGGTACAACTACACATCTGTTATGTCAATCAAACAATCTGTTCGTATTGCCATGACCTGATAATGTCTACAGGATGAAAGAAAAATACACAATGTTCATTGATCCCCAAGAAGTGGGTGGTGCCCCACACATAAAAGGATAACATAGTCCATAGGAATGCTCACGGTAAAGGACAGTTACATTTCTACTAACGTGATACTCAGCAGAGTCATTCAAACTGTAAATAGGCAGAACAATGCAGCATGCAGCACTGTTGACATCAGAAACTCGACAGTGAGGATAGTTAGTAAAGTATGGATCATCCATGTGTCCCTCTGCCTCCCTCCTACCTTGATCTTCTGCAGGGTGGCCTCTGTGTCTCTGGCCGCCTCCTCCAGAAGAGGCCTCATGCTCTCCAGCTCCTCCTGCATCTTACTCACGTCCTCTGCCGTGCTGAGGAGCTGAGGGTGTCCAGAGCACCGCAGATCAGCCGGTCAGACAACAGCACTCACAAGACACGCTCAAGCAAGAAGCTCATATTCAATGTGCAATATTTCATATTTCAATTCACATGTGCAATAGCTTTTATATCGATATTAAATATTTAATATGCAATATAAAATACATACACCTTGGCCCACTTATGTATATTTTATGTATATATAATATGTATGTTTTTATGCATATTTTTGTGAATTAGTGTATATTTTAAAAATATTTTTACTTTTGTGTTTTCTACCTATATTATATATATATACTAACTTATATTTATTTTATTTTCGATTTTTACACAGTTTTTCAGCTTCCTATTGTGACAGAAACCATTTCCCCTGGGATTAATGAAAATATCATATGATATCAATAAAGTATCCTGAATCTGAATCCAAAGACACTCAGAACTCAGAACACACAGAACATGTTAATGTGGTGCAGAGCTCCTGTGTTTCCCGAGGCCCGACCTTGTCCAGGCCGGTCTTCATGCGCTGCCGAGCGCTGTGCAGCTCCTGCTTCTTACGCCCGATGAGGGCGGAGAAGACGCTGAGCAGCTCCAGGTAGCTCTTGGGCGTGACGTAGTTGTGTCGCGACAGCTCCGCCCGGTATTGCCCGCACTTCTCCGCCACCCCCTGGTGGATCCTCACACACATGGAGGTCTGTGGACCAGGGAGACCGCGGTCAGAGACCTGTGTACTCTGGGCTGTTTCACAACCTTGGTGACCGGGGACCCCACGTTGGGGCGCCTGATATGGATATGATGATATGATTAATATTACCAACAGATGTCGATGGGGTTAAAACGATGTGTGGGGAAGCAGATGCACAAAAACGTAACAAGTTGGGGTCGAAGGAATTTTTCAGACCTGAAAATGGGACCACGGGCCAAAAAGGTTTGTGAACCACCGGCTTAAACAATTCCGTCAAATACCGTCAAAAGAGCACCTGATCACTCACACACACACACGCACACACACGCACACACACGCACACACACACACACACACGCACACACACGCACACACACACTCACACACACACACACACACACACACAGCCATCCATACCAGTCCTGTCATGGCTGCGGGGCTGGCTTCCAACTCGGGGAGCTCGCTGAGGAAGGAGGTGGCCACAGACTGCAGGGCCTCCTGGGGCCAGGCGCTGAACCAGTCTATGGTACAGCAGGTCACCAGGGAGGGGAACTGCCTGAGCCGCGCCCTGAACACCTCCCCGATGGGACTGGAGAGAGAGAGAGAGAGAGAGAGAGAGAGAGATTATAATATTGGTGTTATGAGCGACACCTGTGTTTATCCTACGATGGAGCCTCTGTAAAAAAGGATAGATTGACCTTCATGTTTGGTCAATGGACAAAAAAACAAGTATCTTCACAAGCCCAGCAGAAGTTATTTCCCCCCGGGTCACCTCATACAGAGCACAGTGTGGATGTTGCTGCGGACCCTCTTGATATAGGCGGCCATCAGGTTGGCCTTGGTGGGCTGCTGGCCCAAGTTCTGCACCACCGGCTTCATGGCGGTGAGGATCCGCTCCTGTTCGTCCAGAGCATACAAGTTGGGCACGTCCCCGGAGTTCAGGATGCTGTTCACGTCCTCCAGGAATGACTCGTTCTTTATCTGGGGGAATTACCATCAGGGACAACTATCACTCCTGCACAGTTGAAAACTATATACATCTGTAGCAGTCTATTTGAAAAGTGTTTTTGCATTAAAAAAAGTAAACACACACACACAGCACATAACCACACACACACACACACACACACTCACACACACCTGCGTGTCTACGAACAGGAAGGTGATCTGCTGGTTCGTCAGGCCGGCCTTCAGCATGATACTCTTGATGTCTTCCCTCCACTCGGTTTGACCGTAGTTCTTAGACAACTCGATCTGGAAACACTCATAATCCGAGCTGAGGGGCACGCACGCACACACACACACACGCACATGCACATACACACACACACACACACAGCTCATAAACACAAGCCCGTACACACTAATTCATTTAGAATGTGTATACGTTGTGGCTTCTGCACCTGGACAACATAACATTTAGAAGTTCAATTCAAAGGATGACAGACTACTTCATACTTCAGTGTGTCATGTAAAAAAATGTTGAAAATGTGACCATTTTTTGTGAGTCAATCTTATTGTACATCCTGATTTCTTAATACACAGAACACGTGTGTGTGTGTGTGTGTGTGTGTACTAGGGGTGTAAGCCTCAGGCTTTAGCGATTCCATATGGTTTCCATTCTTAAAGCAACGATATTTGACGATTAATCATAGTTTGATGCGATACGATTCGATTTAGTAGCCTATGATTGATCCAACCACATATTACAATAAAGTTTCAACATAAGCAAGTCACAAAAAGATTTATTAAGGATACAAAAAAAATCGATATTTGTGCTTTGCATTGATTTCATTGGATCGTTACCCTCAGAATCGATACATCGATCCGGGTCAATGTATCGTTACACCCCTAGTGTGTATCGTTACACCCCTAGCGTGTATCGTTACACACCTAGTGTGTACCGTCTTCTTACATGTGGGAGGCCAGCCTGGTGAGGGACTGGCGCCCGCTGCCGCCCACCCCCAGCAGCAGGGCGTTGCCCAGCGGCTGGCGCAGGATGCGGCTAACGCAGCACACGTGCTGCACGGCGTCCATGAAGAGCACCAGCTTCATCCTGCTGTTGGTCACCTGGTTGTAGTCCTCCATGTACTCCTCCATCACGCTCACCAGCTGGGGAGCAGGAAAACACTTCATACATAGTAGTATGACATGTATTTATACAACCTCTATTTAACCAGGAGAGTCCCATCTTTTCCAAGGGAGACCTGGCCGAGACAGGCAGCGGCATAAATACATGAAAAAAAACACAGTTACAGACAGAAAACACAAAGGAAACATAAAAAACAAAGGAAAGCTAAAGAAAAAACAAGCAAAGGGAACTCATATTTCAAAAAGAGAAATGTCTAGGAGTAACCAGGTAAACTAAAAACATTGACATCTTAAGGACTTTTGTAATAAACTATTAAAATTTCTCTTTGTTTTGGGCTGGCTTGGAGCCAACCTAACCCAGCAGAACCAGCCCTATACAGTTTGAATACTGTGTTGACACCCTATAACGAAGCCCCACCCAATGACTCGTTTACTTGTTCTAGAGGTAGCCAATCATATTTGAGCACACCAGACATGTGACCTCACACCTTCTCCTTGTCGTCCATGAGTGCGTAGACCTTTTTGTCCGCTCCGGGGGTCATGAAGTCTCCGTACAGAACAGGTCTGGAGGGCACCACCTCCTTCATGCTGCAGCCCAGCTCCTCTATGCAGGTCTGCAGGAGCCGGTCGAACCAGTCCCTGTCCTCGGTACTCACCAGGCGGTCCTGGAACACCCGGCAGCTCTCGTGGTACCAGAGCCGCAGCAGCTGAACTTTGTCCTGGTGGAGATCGTCACAGCAGTGCTCAAGTTAACCAAATACTAAATCCACTAACTATAATACACTAGATGTTTTGGTCAGTGTAGTAGTGGCCACACACACACACACACACACACACACACCACTCCTAGTTAAACTGGTACATAAAAACCAAATCTCTATTTAGTCATTTAGCTGATTATTTTATATGTATTTTATATATTATTAAAGGAGAACCAAACCCCAACACCACTTGTACATTTGTTTCCATTGTAGAGGAGTCCCTCTGTAGGTTAAACACGTGCTGTTGCATGCATAATCTCTGTGATTATGCGCTTACAGAGGAGCTGGCAGCCCTGCCCCTGAATGTGCGATTCATTCCATAAAGTCCTGAACGATTCGACCGCCTACCTCTATGGAGGAGGCCTCGGCCATCAGCACGCCCTGGAAGACCTTGGACAGGTCCCGCAGGTTGAAGGTGTAGTGGGACTTGGCGGGAGTTGGCAGGAGCTGGGAGGTGAGGGTGGAGTACACCCTCAGCGTGGCGTCGACTAGAGGACCGTTCAGGGGCTGGATGGTCGGGACGGGAACTGTTGGACCACATGGAGACAGAAGAGATGACGAGGAGAGAGGGAGGGAGATGGGGGAGAGAGAGAGAGAGAGAGAGAGAGAGAGAGAGAGAGAGAGAGAGAGAGAGAGAGAGAGAGAGAGAGAGAGAGGGAGAGAGAGAAATGAAGAGAGAGAGAGAGAGACATGAAGAGAGAGACAGGATGGCACTAGACAACTACAGTAAGGTAATAACTTGGTTGATTGATGATCGGACTGCACTGTTACACCACATATCCTGCCAGAGTTCAATCATCTAGGGGTCCTGTACATAAGCTGTACACTTGATTAATGCCCTGTGCTGAAACTGGCCCTCTTTACTCGCTGCCTCTCTTTCCCTGACTTACTGCCTCGTTCCTTCTCACTCATCTGTCCATCTGGAAAAGAGAGAAAAACCAAGACGTGATGCAAGACTCTTGACTGCTTCACCTCAGTACACACACACACACACACACACACACACACAAACCAATCACCTCAAACCCTGGCATCAGGCTCTATAATCCCTCAACACCCCAGCGATGTGTGTGACGGGTGCTATAGGTGCTACTCACCCATCCAGCTCCCTAGAATGGTGGAGAAGATCTTCCTCTTGCTGGCGTCCTCCATCTCGGTGAGGGACAGCAGGTTGAAGTGCCGCGTGAAGCGCTGTGTCACTGGGTTGCGTCCCCCGCCGGGCGGGCCCATGGCACACGCAAAGTTAATGTCCACCAGCTGTTTGAAGGTTCCTGTGTTGGAAGGAAATACACAAAACAATACCGTTTATTTCCCGTCTTGTTGGAAGCAGAACGGGCAGGATAGGCTAGTGGTTAGGGTGTTCGATTCCCAGATGAAAGGTTCTGGGTTCGATCCCCAATGTCCACAGTCTACCTGTAGGCACCCTTGAGCCAGAGCCCTAACTCCTACCTGCTCATGAATGAATGATGATGTATCTAAAAAGTTGCAGTGGATAAAAGTCTGCTAAATGACTAAATAGTAAATAGCAAAATGCTAGGTAATCTTGACAGGTAAAGAGATTGATAGTGCATGTCTTCGCACGCATCTACTTCCTGTCTTACCTATCTGCTTCCTGTCGTACCATCCTCGGTGGTCCATCCACTGGCGCAGCAGTTCTATGGGAGGCTGGGCGCCGTAGGTCTCCAACATGGGCATGTTCAGATCATCGATGAAGAAGATGAAGTACTTGCCCAGCGGAGGCCCAAACACGCCCTTACGTCTGACAGACATCATATCACAGAGATACACACAGGCTGAGTTCACGGAGATAATATATGGCTGGACTGCAGGTCATCTTATGTAACTGGAAAATTATGAGTAGTAAAGTGAAGCTTGTGTGATGGTTAATATTGCCAGTATGTACAGTACCTTTTGTCAAGTTTGCTGTCGATGTAATCTTGAGTCTGATTGGCTGAGGTGCGGGCAGAGAAATTGAGGAAATGTGTGATGTATTCAGCAGGCATGTTGTTGAGCAGCTTGTCTGACATGGTCAGGGTCTTCCCTGTGCCGGTGGGCCCGATACACAGGACCTTCATAACAAGTGAAATGATCAATCACCAAGCATGCATTAGCTCATTCATTAGGATTAACAAGAGCCACTGATACCAGAGCTCACCTAAACGTGTAACTAGTTATGTTGGTTCAACGTTCTGGGAACACAGCAAAGTTTAAATGTCAGTTAATACTCACAGGCTTCCTGTTTGTCAACAGCATGTCCAGCAGGAAAGACGTCCTCACGGTGTCTAGTGTGGGGACGATGATGTCAGCATAGCTGGTCTCTGGGGTGATGACCACGTTGGGGGCGTATTCCATCCAACCCACCCACTGCACCTACAGGGCAGAACGCAGGTCGTCATATCGGCCGGTATCTCCATATGTATTTTATGATTTGGTTTTGTAGTCATCTACATACTTTTCTCTCTTTGTTGTCCTCGTCCTCATCCGCAAAGTTAGAGATCCCGGCATCATGGAGCCTGTAATCATAGACCAGGCCTTCCTCTGGAAAACACACGTGCATCTGGAGGAGAATGTACTGTCAGTATGAGCACAGTGTTCTGCCAGACGTGGCCCAAAAGATCCATCAGCCATCCGAACAAATGTGACCTGTGGCCTGACCTTCTCTTGGGCCATTTTGCCCCTGAGCCAGGCACTGAAGCGCAGACGGCTGTCTCCGTCTCCGGTGGCCCCCACGCTCCACACCAGAGAGAATATGAACCAGGGCTCTATCAGCTCCCCCAGACGGCTCAGTTTCTCCTGGGGAGGAGGCTTCACACCCTGAATAACAAACGGTATAACAAGACATCCTCTTGAGGTAGAGCAGAAGGTGTAGCATCATCGTTTGTTGTTGTTAGTTTAACACGCTATGATGTACCACAAACCATGACCTCATGACCTCATTACTGCGTCACCAAAGCTACTTTACAGCTAATATTTTGCAAACATGTTTTACGTCGAGCTCGGTGAATCCTCCATTCATTCATTTTCTTTTAATTCACTTTTTCAGTTCAACCGTACAGATTTAACCAGAGACGGGTTGCAGACCTACCTCTTTAGGAACGAAGGGTTTGAAGAAGCAGTCCATCAGGTTCAGAAGGCTACAGGTCACGTTGCTGTCCATTGAGGCGATGACCTCCTTCACCGCCTTGTGCACAAAAGTGATGGAGTCCTGTTGAAAAAGAAAACAGCAGAATCTTGTATACCCAATACGTCTACAACAACAACAACTCCAGTATCCACACAAACTATATTGTGTAGATGTGTTTCTTTTATGATGTGTATCTGTGTCTCTTGGACCCCCTTGAAAAGAAGACGGTCCATCTCAGGGAGATATACATTTGAATGTGTTACCTGTAGGAAGGAGGCGAAGAGGGAGCGGAGCTGCTCTGCGTGTGGTTTCAGGGGCCCGGGGAGCTGCCGGAGCCAGCATTCGGTGAAGGGAGCGAGGCCCAGGATGCTGGGCTCCAGGTAGACCATACCGCAGCGAGACACGGTGGCCGGAGACGCCACCGCCAGGTCCTGCACCTCAAACATCATGGTCATCACCTGCAGAGGACACACGCAAAAAAGACGGCGAAAGGACTCAAAACGTAACCGAAATACCTTGACCATCATGGTATCGTCTCAGTGGAAAAAACAGGTCATTATAATTGCTTTGTTTCTGATTAAATTAGCGATAACTAATTTCCATCAATTGTGAATAGCGGTTGCATAGCGTCTGTTTTGTGCTTGATTTCTATATTTTGGTTGCTCTATAGGTGGCAGGATAGTGTAGTGGCTAGGGTGTTCGATTCCCAGCCAAAGGTACTGGGTTCGATCTCCAATGTCCGCAGCCTACCTGTAGGTATCCTTAAGCAACATGACCCCTAACCCTTACCTGCTCCTAAATGACATGTATCTGAATTCACTGTAAGTCGCTTTGGATAAATAAAGCGGTGAAATAACTAAATAGTAAAAAGTCTACAACCGGGAATACGGAGTGAAGAAAGGTCTCACATCGGAGAGCTTCATGATCTCCCCAGAGCTGAGACACAGCTTCTTGTTGTCGTCCAGCACTGTGTTCATGTTCTCGATCCACACAGCGTCCACGGGCCCGTCGAACATGTACCACTTCCTCTCGTCGTCCATGGACACTGCCCCGCCGCGAATCAGGGAGGACAGGATACCGTCAGTCCTACAGGGGGGGGGGATTACATGTGTGTTTGTGTGTATGAAAACAATCTGTTTTCTCTGTTGTCTTAGATTAGGGAACCACTGCTTACCACTCGTGGGTGAGCAGGTCAAACTCCCCATAGAGCTGCCCCATGGTGATGGACTTCGGGTTGAGCACGAAAATCTGAACCGACTCGTACACACCCCCGCTCACGGACGGCTGGCCCTTGAGGGCTGTCATGGCCGCTCCTAGTATCTCGTAACACTAGCACATGTACATACGCTTGACTGACTGACCTTGATAAACCCGGCCTGAAAGTGTATTATGCATGTAAAGGATGGGGAGGGATGCACAGGTTTTAAGCACTCACCTTGGTTTTGCCTGATCCAGCTGGCCCCACCAACATCAGGCCATGCCTCACCACTGTAGTCTCATACAGCTGGATACACTTTGTGATGTACCCTGACAGAGAGAAGGCAGGAATCAGGAATCAACACTATCCTTGTTGGGGTGGGGGAAAAAAATCGACTGATATGAGTATCGGGATTTTTTGCTTCCGCAATACTTGTATCGTCAGGTTGACAAATACAATGGAAGAAAAAAAATGGAGAAAAAAAATGGAAGCCAGAAACTTCAATGTTTTGTTAGTGGAAACATATGAATTGTACAGTCCGCTATAGTGTATTCGCCTACCACACAAAAGATAAAATCACACAAAAAAATCTTTATATCGTATTGGAATTTTTATAGAATCGCAATACATATCGTAACGTGAGGTCCCTGCCGATTCCTGTCCCTATATCCTTGATGGGACGATATATGCCAAGGCAGTTTTGGCCTGGGCTTCCAAACACCACACTCACCATCCACATCTTTGAGGTTCCTCTTGGTGCAGACGTTGCGTATGGATTCCTCCAGGGTGCCGTAGTCAATGGGCTCCTCCTTGATCTTTGGGAACAGATCTGACACGATACCGTTGAAGAGCTTCAGGTCATCCTGCAGGAACTTGGGGACGTTGACGTCTCGGATGGCCCGCAGGCAGATCAACTCCTGGTGAGGAAGAGGGGGGAATATGAAACAGCAGGGTTGATGTTTTTCGACTCAGCTTTAAATTGCAGCAAAAAATAATCTAACCTCTTCCATGTCTGGATTCTCTCTCTTCAGGTTTCCAGCAGCTGAGATCACAGTCTTCACGGCTCTCATGCCAAAGTCATAATGATCCTGCAAACAGCAATACAAGGTCAACACCCCCTGAGTTTGTCTGGCTGTCCACATCTATTCACCAGTTAATGTTCAGGATTCGATTGCATTTCTTTACCTGAGAGCTAAGCTGTTCGGAGGAGAGCTTGAAGGTGGTGGTGATCTTTTTGGAGAGGACTTTGGCGTCGCTGAAGCCAAACGAGTACAGAGAGATCTCTGCGATCATAGCGTAGTCAGGAACCATCATAGCCACGGGCCGGAACAGGGCCTGAAATTGTCAGATATATAGATGTGTCAGAGTTAGTCTGAATGGAGTGAATGTAGACTGTTCTCATCATCGTTGAGGACCTTGAGGTTGTCAGGTAGTTCGGTGCGGCCGGCATAACCAGGGTTCATGGTGATGAAGACGGCGCACGAGGGGACCAGGGGGATCTCGGCTCCTTCAAAAACAAAGCGCTCCGCCTGAAAGCGGCCATGACACATTAAGCAAAGTGCATCTGGCTTCATGTTATTGGTTTGCACAAAATTAGCTGTTGAACAATATGGTTTCAAAACCATGCCACATTTATTATTGCAAGAATTTTCTTTTATATTTTCACTTGCAATTTCCATTTAGTTTGGCTGCTGCCGTTTCAGTGGTATGGATTGCTGTCAATTGAATTGCAATATCGATCCAAAGTGTATTTTCTGAGGCAGCTTCCTACCCTTTGCTGCTGTGCCTTTTGTATGGTGGTGATCTGTTGGGCCACCACAGACAGCACCTCCACGTCGATGCGGTTAAACTCATCAAAGCACGCCCAGGCCCCAGAGCTGGGAGAAACCATAGTATATGTGTCTGGAGTGAAACAACCTTTGGTGTACAGGGTAAAATAAATCCTTGCGGGATGTGATGGATTCTGTGTGACTCACCTGGCGAGTCCTTTAAGGAACTTGCCCATGGCGATGAAGTCCAGCTGGTCGGAGCAGTTGAACACCACGGTCTGAATGGCCAAAGCCTTGCCCAGGTCCTTGGTGGTCTCCGTCTTTCCTGTCCCGGCTGGTCCCGCGGGAGCCCCCCCGAACTTCAGGTGGAGCGCCCCGGTGAGCGTCAGGTAGCACCTGAAAGAAGTGTGTTCTCCGGTGTTAAACCAGCATGAAGCAGCATTAAGGTACCTGCTGGGCCAGTGTACGTGTTTAACTGCTGGGAGGTCACCTGTCGGTCAGAGGGGTGATGACCAGACGCCCAGAGTTGCCCAGGTACTCATATCCGTACAGGAACTCTGCGTTCACTGCCCTGATGTACAGGTCCTCTTTGGCCCAGTAATATCTGCAAAAACAACAGGTATCCAAATCAATGCTCTACGCATAATTGATAACCTTATCGAGTTAACGAGGAAGTGAGTGTGAGTTAAAATGCTTGAGGCAGTTTAACCTCAGCTGGCTGATCCACTCAAAGTCGTTGATGCTGGAGACGCCCTCCTCCAACAGCTTGGCCGCTACGTCCTTGGCATGGACCTCGATGACGATGAGAGCTGAAAGCACAGCCCTCTGCATCTTGGACAGACGGCCTCTCACCAGCTGCACCAAGTCACCCAACTACACACACACACACACACACAGCATACACTTCATCTGAAGGTGCTTGTACACGGCCCCAACAAACACCAACAAACACAGCACCAGGTTAGTGTGCCGTACCCGTTGGTGGTTGTTGGTGGTTGTTGGTGGTTGTTGGCGTCGGCCAACTTTGGCTAACATTCTAAAGTTGGGTGTTGGTGTTTGTTGGGCCAGTGTGCAGCCACCTTTACGCTTCTTCATGATTCATTATATGCACATACATAGTGCAGTGTGCAGTGTCCTATTGTACCACAATGCATAATGCCACACCAAGCTTTACTGATGAACCCTACCTGTGTCTGCAGCTGGGGGTAGAGGCGCTGGGCCAGGTCTCCCTTCTCCAGGGCCTCGGACACCTCAGCGGTCCAGAACACCTGGCAGCCGGCTATCACCACCTGACCCGGCCACGACAACACCCACTCGGTGCGGGGTTGCTATGGGGTGCCAAGAGCACAACACTCAGCACTTACAAAGAATATCCAAATATCAAGTATTAAAAGCCAGCCACAAGTACTTGCTTTTTCGAGAACAGGACAGTGGAGTCGTTTCAATAATTGAACCTGATGAAAAACCATGACAACTAGAGATAACGAATGATACGCAAAGGTAGCAAATCTATATAATCTATAATAATCAAATAAAAATCAAGAATCAAAAATCAATCCCCTAGCAGCACGGGGTGGCATAGTACATCATAAAAAAAGCGGTGAAAAAAGACCGGAAAGGCAACACGGAGAAAGGAAGCCACACGTAAATGTGTGTCTACAGATCCTAAAGGTACACGGTGACTCTGCCAGACCTCAGGGTAGACCTGCAGGGAGCGGTGGATGTTGTCCCTCAGACTGGCCTTCATGGACTTCTCCACGTCCCTCAGCCAGTTCTCCACGTTCCCGCTGGGCCACACGGGCTGCACCAGCTCCACCTCCTCTCCCTCCCCGGAGTACATGTGGGTGATCTGGAGGTCTGCCTGGAACTTCAGCTGGGAAGCAACACAGGGGGCATGTCATGCTTACTGTGATTGTATGTAAGTAGTGGGCGCGTTGGAAATGTTTGGTTGTGTGCGGCTGTCTTTTAACTTTTGACATTTCCTTTTAGCCCCTCCCCCCTTCCCTCTTGCCAGGCCACCATTGTAAATAAGAATTTGTTCTTAATGACTTGCCTGGTTAAATAAAGGCTAAATAAAGACATTACGAAAACAACAACAACAACAACAATAATGAAAACTAGAAGCACTCTGAATACAAAGCTCAAAGTACAAACATATACACAGCAAAAATAAAGGTGCATTTACAGACAACATAATTTAGCGATAGAAGGGCAGGGAGGGAAACACAGAGACAGAGACATATTGGGTGAAGAGAAAGAAGTGGATAACGTAAGCGTAGATAGATAGATATCATTTCTAACATATTGAAGGAAGGGAGTTTCAGGGGTGATACACTGAATGCCTGCCAGGACCGACCCGAGCGATGTTCTCGAAGCACTTGCGCAGGTGAGGCTGCACAGCGGTGGGGTCCTTCGTCTGGGACAGGATCTCCAGCAGCTCGTCGTCCGACAGGAAGTAGAACCTGCAGAAACATGATAACCATCAATCTATTACCTATAAGATGATACCTGCAGAATATATATATATATATATCCTAACCGTTACAGTAAATGTGGATACAGGTGACAAATTCTTGATGAATCAAGAATTTGATTTCAAAGTTGAGAGGGATCGACAGTTTAAGTAACTATAATAACGATCCCAATATGCAACAACATGGATTGTCAAACACAGACTTGACAAGATGCTTCAGGTGGCATCAGTCCCAGTGGAAGACCTTCATGTACCTGGGGAAGGAGCCTGGCTCTGTAGGGCCATGTACCTGGGGAAGGAGCCTGGCTCTGTAGGGCCATGTACCTGGGGAAGGAGCCTGGCTCTGTAGGGCCATGTACCTGGGGAAGGAGCCTGGTTCTACAGGGTCATGTACCTGGGGAAGGAGCCTGGCTCTGTAGGGCCATATACCTGGGGAAGGAGCCTCGCTTGGTCTCCAGGTATTCACTGAGCCCCTTCTGGACATGCTCCAACAGCTTGTTACACTCCTTCAGGCTGTCCAGCAGACGGGCATCTGGACACAGGTCAATCACCTAGAGACAGA
>OOFB01012788.1:24964-42363 GCA_900323305.1 Trachyrincus murrayi | reverse complement strand
CACTGAAATGGACGGCAACCACAATATCAACATGACAAGCAAGATTATATTTCATAGTGACAGCGCTAATAGTTAACGTTGGATCACTTATTTTATTATTCCAGGAAAAGGGTACACATGCTGACATTTACATGTAGGGTACGATAAATGTCAGGTGGAACAGTGTTGTGTTATTTTAATATTTCATACCTAAATGTTATAAGACAGTGGTTAACAGACTCATTTTTGGAGGTACATATTTTGTCACGCTTTTAAAAATAACATTGAGCATTTTATTGAAATTACATTCTCATTACATTGTCTTACATCTAATTAACCGCTCAATTAACAGGGAAGACTGCTCCACTTCTATCACATAGCTCACACCCGCCTCTCACTAGCACAGCCACACATTAGAAAGCTAGGAGCTAATGCTACGAGTTATTAAAATAACAAAGATGTAATGTTGAGATGATGTGGTTTTTTTGGATGTGTCTTTTCGAACGGTCACTAAGTGAACATTATGAACTCTGATCATTGCAATAATAATTCACAATGAAGTACAGGCCTTGGTAGATGTTGTTACTGCACAGTGCCCCTCACAGTGCATTACAAATGGAAGAGGGTGTCATATGACATGGACAAATTAATCAAATATTTGACATGTAAGTAGATAGTTAGTGTCTTAATGGAAACAAATTGATTTTCCTGTCTCACAATCCGACCTACTCAATAACATTTTAATTAGCCAGTATTTCTGTCCATATTTGTATTCATTGCATGCATTTTAGGTCCAATAATTGTATCAATGTCATTACCACTGCCAGCTAAATTCATCACTTGGAGTCCTGATTTGACTTTTGTTGTTGTTGCAGTAGAAGGGTTTCCGTACTTTGTGTGCATTCATCCAAAATGTGTGTGGAGGGGTAACATTATAAAAAGGTGTGTTTGTTTGGTATCTTTTGCTTCTGTTTGTAAGATGTCCGCTCCTTTGTTTGAACATTCTGGGAGGGGATTTAAAATTCCTCTTACAGAGATCACTTGAGAGCCAAGTGCACATATTGTTCACCCCACAAACATCCTGCCCGCTCAACTGTGGGAAATTGCTCTGCCGTCAAAAAAAAAAAAAAATTGTCATTATTTCGTCACTCAGTGTCTCAGGTGACATTTACAGCAATTAACCCCACTAGCTAAAAACATTAAAGAGAAACACAGATGTGACGTCATGAATAATACCTTAACTTCCTCACTTCATTCACTTGTTTTGATACATATATACACATATACATATATATATACGTATATATACATATATACATATATATATACGTATATATACACACATACATATACATATATATATATACACATACATATACATATATATACACATATATATATATATATTTATGTATGTGAGTATATATGATATGATATACCATGCCTTGACTTTCATTCAACTTACCTTATTCTCTGTGGAATAACAACAAATATTACATCTTTTCATCCTATTGTTAGCCCGTTCTGCCCTTGAATGGGCTTCACAATATGCTTCACAATGGCCTTTTTCAAACTTCAATAACGATACAGCACAGCATGAATATAAGGGTTTAGATGACCCTGTTCCCTTAAATCTGTTTTATCTGCAGTAGGTTATATATAATCCTTCTTTGTGTATCAAGGGTTAGACACACGGGCTATGTATGAGGCCAAATATCCTATTTTTGGCAATGAACAGATACAAGTATTTCAAAAAAAATTGAATTGAATAAAAAGTATGTATTTCACAGGAAAATGTTGAATCACAGTGACCACATAACAAAACAAAGACCTAGATACAGTATATGTAGAAATCTAAGTATGATAAAATGATGAAATGATAAGTGCTGTCTCTTCTATATACAGTATATTGTGTATTGTGTATATATTGTGTATTGTAACTCATGATATCTATCCACAATTTACAGCCAAATAAATGTGCTCTTCACTGCTCACTCCCTTTCCATCCATCCATTTCCTTACGTTGTGTTGTAAATACAGATACCAATAGTGGCCCCTGTGGCACCATGCATTGTGATGTTATTCATGAATTGGCCATAGATTACTGTGTTAGTGTTGTATACCAATGAGCCCGGTGCCTGACAGATGACCTGAAAGATGACCGTATTACAGATCCAATTCAAATGAGCTGCCTTGAGTCAAGCCCTGATAGGTGGGCTCGTGATAGGTTATTTGATTTTGATGACTTTGACTTGTCTTTTACGCTAACGATCACACCTCCCACAATGCACTGCACTGCTGAGCATGTTTGCACATATTTCACCCACTTGAAACATATCTTGTTAAAATGCTTGTCTTCAACGTTTTTTCCAGTGACATCTCCATACGCAGGAATTGACAGATATTTTTGGAATATTACCATGGAAACAGATGCAAGTGCATTGGTAAATGGACGAACAGCTCTCCTACAGAGATAATATATGTCTAATGATGTGGATGTTTGACAATACTGACCGACTATGCCCATTCCTGAAACCTTGAGTGTTTGGCATTCATACATTAACTTGCATATTGATCTCTACTACTCAACTTTATTTGTTCCCAGAAGGCAATTGATTTTGCAGCAAGACATAGAAACAAGACAGACTTTGGCTGCAGTCGAATAGTCTTTTTTGCTTAGGAAGGTTCCTAACTGAGTGAATGACCTGGAAGTATCTAAATGGCAGCCATGATAAGAGCTGGTCGAATTCTCTAAATGCTAAGTAAAGGTTCTTCAATGCTTCCTTTCTTTTCTCCTTTAGCATAGGGTACACTGGACCATCCTTTACAAAAGGAAAGGAGATAATGCCGTCCCACAATTCCTTGCGGCAGCAACATTTAAAGCGACGCACCATTCGGCCGCGAGTAGCACCATTCGGCACGAAAACAAACGATCAACATGACCGACAAGGGACGCAGGTCGTCATGTAAACAATCATACTAATTGGGATTGATGTCGATGAATATGAGTGGACAGGAGGGTGAGCAACCATTCTCAATGTGACAACCATTTCGTTTCACTTTTGTGACTGGTAGCATATTTTTCACCGATTTATAAAGCCTGCATGACAACATGCACGGTAAGAATGCACGGGGCGAAGTATCTAAGATGATCTTTTAGTAGTCTATATTCAGAACATTGTAGTTTCACCACCACGGCAGACCCACGTCCATAATGACGTAGCCTAGTGGAAGTGCAGTTGGATTCTCTCAGCACCGCGGTGGTCTTTTCCTAAGTCCTTATGAATTCTCCTTCACATCTTTCCTTGACCTCATGATGTTTTCAATCAAGGTCAAGGAAAAGTTGTTAGGAAAAGATAGGATGTAATTCTTTAAGCCACCAGCTGCGGTGAGGGACAGCCACCTCCCAGCACCAGCCCTTTCCCCGATGGTCGCTGGTGGAGCCCAGTGGAGGACAGGGGAGGCAGCGCAACAACCTTCTGCAGCTAGCAGCCCCTGGAACCAGCCCGCAGCAGCCCAGGCCCAGCCGCACCCCTGCCTGCCAGCACGGCAGCCCAAGGCCCCGTGCTCCAGGAGGGAGATGGGGATAGTGCCTCTTCGCCCTGGTGGAGGGTGGCCCTACAGAGGGCTGTTCCGGGCCCTCCGTGGAGCTACCACCGCGGCCCAGCTGTCGAGCCTCACCCAGCCCTGCAACGGTCAATGTCCAGCGACACCTCCGCCAGCCAAAGCAGCAGCCCCAGGGCTCCGGTCTCTGTTAAGAGTCCAGTTTTTTGTTTTTTCTTTTGGATGGGGGCGGGGGTAGGCTTCAATTTGGCGTTGGGGGTGTGTGGAGTGTGTGTTGTTGGTGGCTGGTTTAAGCAGCCTCACCTGGTCTGAGTCAGGCTGATTAGACTCTGGGGCTGCTGGGTGAGGCTGCACACCTGGGGGGCATTGTCCAATCAAGGCCCACAGGTTAAACCAGCCACCACCACACACTCAGGAGGATCATGGACATGTCAGCTCATTACCACCTGCTCTGCCTGCAAAACATTACTAACGCTACAATAAAGCGGTTTCAACAAGATTCTACCTGTGTCCTGGTTGTCGCCACAGAAAAGCCACTGACGTGGCGTGAAGCAAGGGTCAAAAAGCCTTCATAGGGTACATGAAACAGGATGTTGCGGACTCGGGGGGGAACAGCGCTGGTAGTCCCAAGTTGACCTTCCCAAGCGTAGAATCTCATACACGAATAAAGTGAATTTTATTTTTACAAGAATAAACTGCTGAATTTCGGGATGTCAGTTACAAGATCAACATGTCACCAGTATAAATACAACATGGATGTGTAAATACAATTCAACAACCATATGTAAACAACATAGCCGACAATGACATAAACAAAACAAAGTCGACATAGTTAGCCAAGGTCGGCAACATCGTGAAACATTATCACAACCATGACATCGTCATCATCATCATCATCATCATCATCATCAAAGAACAGAGAACAACACCATTGCTTCTATCTCCCCCCTGACTAGAGCTCAGAAGGGAAATGGCAGTGGGAATGAATGAGTGCCTGTATCTGTTGCTCTTTACAGGGGGAACTCTGAACCAGGAGCCAGAAGGTAGGAAGGGGGCGAGCGCTGACTCATAGGATGGATTTAGCCGGCGCTAACAGGTTAGGCTTTCACCATTCAAATCAAGGACAAACTTCAATTGTAGCAGAATCCTATGAAGAAGGAACGCACAGTCCCATCGTTAAAAATGCACTTTTAAGCAAGATTAAATTGAGTAGAGCCAGAGGGTGTATAATGTTCACGTTCTGGATGTCATTCTACTACATAACTTCGTGCAGCGGTAAAGACGTAAACATCTCACCAACACAAGACCAGTATCATCACTGGGTATGCTTATGTTTGCTTATGAGTTGCATATACAAATGTGAATTCCTTTTCTTTTCTTCAGTCGAATAAAATTATAGCTTACAATTTTAATGTTTCTAGATTACTAGCATGATATAGGTTACCGTTTCAATGTTTTGATGTAGGCCCTACCATACAACATAATGTTGGGAAGGATGTAAGATTAAAATGCTATATTTACCATTGTAAAGACAACATATATATTGTAATATACAGTATATATATTGTATATTATTTTAAACGAGGCTTCATCATTAAAATCATATTCTCATTGTAGTTGTATGGAAAACCGTAATTCAAATTACATTGATTAAAACGAACATATCCTTACTGATATCTCATACTCATACTGCTCTTAGAGATGCTACATTTTTTAAGAATGAAAAATAAGTATCTAAAAATAGCTAGCATATCATATCCTAAATGCAAAGTACTAGTATTATATAGGTCTATTCATTATATATATTTTCCCTTAATGAATGCCAAATGAAACCGTCATCACACAGTCTTCCACAGTCTTTGAAAGTGTTTAAATCGGCCATGTCCTAGAGTCTGTGCATGGGATCAGGAAGCAGCAGAGGCACTAGACCCCCACAGCTTCTACTACAAAAACACCAGGAAGTTCTGTGGAAAGCCTGAAAGTCAAAAGTGGTTCACAGATCTGTACTGTAATGGAGGAAGCCATTTTAGAAAGGTCGTTCATCATTCACAGATGTTGACATTGTGGAGGTGATTCGTATGTGATTCATAGTTAAACAAATGGATTTATTTTCAAACCATTTTTATGAAACCAAGTCATTCTAAATAGCTTTGATTAAAAAAGATACAATTAACTAAATAACCTTTATACAGAACAAGTGTGATACAGTTTCTTGTATTTGTTATCTAGTTCTGTCGTCTAAAGATATATATTTTTTAATTAGGTTTCATAATAAATATGGTATGATCTATATCCTCTGAAAAGTATGAGGCAACCATATTTTTCGGTTATTCCACCTCAGGAAAAAAAACATCCAAAAGTGAACAAATCAGCAGAATTCTCCAGACCGTTGCACAGGAGTTGTCTTGGAGGAGGAGGAGGAGGAGGAGTGAGGGAGGCTTCGCGCGGCAATCACGTAAAATAAGACAGCAAAAAATAGTTCAAAGAGCCGTAACAGTGGCGCTCAGAGAATTCTTTTCATCACTTATCTGCTGAACCTCTCCATCAGCAGAAAGTGCTGCACTGGTAGCACACCATCATCACAAACAAAGACAGATTTAGCCCCAAACACTTTCTGTCTTTAGACAGTGGATCTGCTGCTGCTGCTGCTGCTGCTATACTGTTTACCGCCGCCGCTGCTTCTGGCAGCGCTCAACTAACGACGGCGAATACGCACAAACATAAACGCTCACCTGTGATTGATGTTCATTAACTGCTGTCATAGCAACTAGGGCATGTGATTAGCTTCCCTCGACACATTCAGCGGCTTAGCGTTGTCGACACCTACACCACGGAATTAGTCAAACAAACAAAAAAGGAAAAGAAAAGAGAAAAGAAAAAGGACAAAGAAAAAGGTTTGCATGGGGCTATGTGCCTGCGTGACACATGGTGAAATCTAGCTAGCGGACTGCTATTGAGCTTGTGACATGTCATCCATAGCCCTCAAACAGGGGGGTGAAAGTGATGGATGAAGCAGCTTGAAAGCACTTGTTTAGAGTTCAGTCAGATGAGCCGTCCCAAATAGATTGGGAGGATCGTGTGTCGACAGGATACAGAGATACTCTTACTGGACCAAGGTTGTGTGTGTGTCAGAGAAATCTTATCCAGCTTCCTGATGGACCTCATTTGTCTCCCTCCTCCCAGAAGGAGTAGAAGGTAAGGGTTTTTTAGAAGAGGGGGCGGCATATGAGCACCAATGTTACAAACTATGTTTTATTCTGAATTCACACAAGCAAAGTCAACGGTATTATCATATTGTCTGTATGGTCAAATAGTCATAATCTAAAATACAAATTGTTGTCATTAGATCTTAGCTCAATACAACTGTCTGAAGAAAACATGTTCTACAGTAGAAAATAATATTTAAATGAGCCCATGTAGGTCTGAAATGATGTACTCTGTCTACTGAAACGTTTGAGAAAATATAACTGGCAAATGAAGTCCTCTTAAATCGACCAAAATGTTGTTTGAGAAAATGGAAGTGCAGCCCAGTTTACTGTGTTTTTGCACATTGCCCATAATGTCAGAGCAGGAAAAAACACCCGGTGTATCATTCATCCTGCCAGTAATGTTTACTGTCAGCCAAGCAACACCTGAGACATGCGAGACTTCATCAAAGGATCCAACAGTTATGGACACTTCTCACTCGATTACAACCAATATATGCCATTCAGTAGATAATTTACAGCCTGTGCAGGAACATCTCATTCCCCAGTGTTAACTCAGGACCTCGTGAATCACTCTGTAGCTGTTTGGCTTGGAATGCCACTGACAAACATTAGCGACGATTCGAGTCTGTATTATGGTGGCAAATCTCCATCATTCATTCACACGGTGATCCTATGGTGTATTCAAAAGTACTGTGTGTGGTTTCAATCGTCGTGCTTTAGAAAGGATGGGGTAAGATGGGGGGTGAACCAGAGCGAGAGAGCGAGAGAGAGAGATGACTTCTTCCATGCTCCATGTCCCTTCTGTGTATAGACTTCTTGCTGGGCAGGAGGAGGTGTAGTGGCTATATGATGTTGGACTCCCAGCCGAAAGGTACAGGGTTCGATTCCCCAATGTCCACAGTCTACCTGTAAGCATCCTTGAGCGTGATGCCTACCTGCTACTCAATATGACCTGTATCTGAAAATTCAGACCTCAGTCAAGAACCCTTTACGCACAAGATAACGATTTCCGTAAATAAAGCCTTCCGTGTCCTTCTATCAAAATACTAATTACTTTTGACGAATGAAGACGTGTGACACGAAATGATTAATTTATGATTGAATGAGGTTGTGGTTGAAACAGTATATAATACCACATTGATTTTAAATACATTGTTTGGGAATGATTGCAACACAACTGACTAAAGATATTTCTATGATTAGTTGTGTATTTTTTGATGTTGATTAGAAAAGAGATGTTATGATTATTATTATTATTATTATTATTAAATAAAATTACCCATAATGTGCATCATGAGTTTATGTATGTGCTCTTAATTATTTAGCTTGTTATAACTTGCAACATTTACTTCTAACAGAAGTATTGATGGTATTTCACAAAAACACTCACAATTAATATGTATTTCCTTGGAAAATGTCTAGTTCACCTCCAGTATTATGATATTGTATTATTAAGCCGATATGGCAGACTGCTATGTAATAAATTGTTTGATTACCTAATATTTAATATTTTCTCAGGATATTTCTAATAATAACAAATAATCAGATTCACTTCAAAAAACTAATATTGCAATTGTTCCAAATGGAAGTTTGGGTTTAACTAATGGAATCGAACATTAAATAAAAAAAGGATTCCAGTAATTAGACATGTCCTTTCCATCCACATGGAACCAAGTCCAGTGATAAAAACCACTTGACCCATTTTATAGCCAGTAGGGCTTATATTCTCATATTTGCCGATGACGACGAAGAGAACCAACAGATAAACAGATAAGCACGTAAACACACAGCATTACCCACTATGTGTTTTAAAAACAGATACGCATGTAAACACACAGCATTACCCACTATGTGTTTTAAAAACAGATACGCATGTAAACACACAGCATTACCCACTATGTGTTTTAAAAACAGATAAGCATGTAAACACACAGCATTACCCACTATGTGTTTTAAAAACAGATAAGCACGTAAACACAGCATTACCCACTATATGTTTTGTAGCCACAACAAAGAATATCTAACAGGCTTCAGATCTTAGACACATATACCTAAAAAGGTGCACGACAACCTTGTTAGATGAAACTTAGCTTAGTTTTATATTTTATATTACAGTATATTCTTATATTAATTGCTATATTACAATATATTAGTCTTGTTTTGTTAATATTATTGGTAATTGTAATCTTTTAGGCACTAATAGCGTTGCATTATCATAGTGATGATCTAATGTACATGGCACAAACCTTGTGAGTTAGTCCCCGTTAGTTCATCTATTTTTCATGATTCGCAATCTGATGGGAATTTCATAAATAACACTGCTGCCAGGCTTCCCGTTTCGGTGTCAGATCTATGAACACACACACACACACACACACACACGTGCGCGCACACATACGTATGCACACATATGTACGCACACACACACACACACACACACACGAACATACGCACACACACATACTCACGCACGCACACACACACGAACATACACACACAAACACACACAGAGACACAGACACACACACACACACACACACACACACACACACACACACACACACACACACACACACACACACACACACAATATTTCCTTCACATGTATGTTGGAGCAGTAATTATTAGTAGCTGAATATTCAATATACATAATACATATACAATATAGTATTAATATTAGACATTTCAGGCCATTGGTAAAGCTGGGTCTCCATGATTTGCAATTACTATATTGAAAATAAATTATACAACTATACAACTATTGTTATTAACCCGGTGACTAATCTGTCCACCAGGCAAGGTGAATATTCTGTAAAACCTGCCTTTGTCATCTACTTGCAACACTAACTTGACAGATAAACATTTTATGGATGTAGCTGTTATAAAAAAATCCATGCATGAGTCCATCCATCCATACATACATGCATAATACATACTGCCATACCTACCTACCCACTCACCTATATACCTATGCACCTACAAACATACATACATACTGTACATACTTTTCATAACCTTGAATTGTATACAACCTTGATCTAGTAAATCACATAATCCTGTAAGACATTATGTTTTGGCTCCAAAATTTCTCATGAAAAGATGTATTAAAAAGATGAGTCCTTCGTGTCAGTTTGTAATGGTAAATCACTTTTCTGCTTCAACGACAGACCTTTTACAAGGCCTTTGAAATTCCTGTCCCTCTCCGAGCTGCCGGTGTGCAACATGAAATTAAGATGAGGCTGCCAGTCAATACATTCTCGTCCCTTTTCTCTGGAGCTATCACTGTAAATAAATACAAAATATTGCCAACAAACAAGGTTTGAGAAGAATGAAGGGGGAAAACAGTAAGCAGTAGAGTTTTAAAGGCTCAAAGATTGCAGAGCCTCGTTTGTTAAAAAGTTTAGAATATTCGTTTTTTTCGACCATTTTCATTTTTCGGAAAAACAGAGTAACAACTCCCCGGAATCATCTCTTCCCATCGGTATTGTCTGTTCTCTTCTCACTCACATGGGGCTATCCTCACTCTACCTTTGATATGATTTGAATGAGTCTCAAGGTATTCAAAGTACAAGTTGATTTATCTGAATTCCACGGCAAGCTCACTCCACTTAGGAATTTCAATCTCAAAGGATGCCGTTTTTAAATTTAGATGAGCCCCCCCCCCCTCCCCCTCTACCACCACCTCCCCACCGTGGGATGTGGGAGAAATATAATGTTTTCAATGGAAGTCTGAGCTCGGTATGAATGATCATCATCCAGGGAATTGCCCATATGGAGGAAAAGGCCTTAAAACAGACTCCCTGCACATAGAGGCTTAAGGCTGAAAAGCCATCGCTGGGGGGCTCATTAAAACCCTTTCCTCTTCAGGGAATCAACACCACAACACATGCCGGTACCACCGCAGTGGCATTTTCACACCAGGTTACAGGAACCCAACCCTCCTGGGATATGGTCTCCATTGTGCAGAGTTGTCCACGTGCAGCCAGCACTAGGGACTCAGGACGTTCGAATATTTGGGTCCTTCGGTTTGGAACACAAGTCAACACCTATATACGGTACACATAGTGGGGAATTAACTGTACTGACAAAGATGTGTTAAGAAAATGCAATGACTGATATCTGCTGCATTTTGCTGAAAGCTGTACAGGCCATTGTGAGGCAGGTTCGTTTATCTCTACAGATGGTGTGATGTTGCACATAATCCTGCATATGGATGCGACGCACTGTTGAAAAGCCTGTTTCAGTGACTTAATCTTGAAGTTACTAAAATAGTTTGTCTGCTATTGCAGACATAAGTCCTCATCACGGCAAAAGTATTACCAAATCGTAGCAGTAACACACATCTAGATGGATCCTAGTGTGTTGATTCTGACACTCTGACACAGAGAGAAACACAAATATCACAGCGTATACCAATAGACTCTGGATATCAATACAGTCTGACCCCACCAGTCCAGACAACATTGTTTTGTATCAGCTGTAGCACTAATATTATCTCATGCTGGGTTCTAAGACGAAGTGTCATCCCTCCACAATAGACAGTAATAACCATGTCGATAGCTGTGTATTTTTTCACCTACAATGGGAAAGCCTCATTTGTTCCAGCAACAGGTACTTTTTGGATATATTTTTCTGGCGTAGTAAGGGTAGAGATAGGCCTACACAGTATTGTTAGCCCCCGCACACAGACAGACAGACAGAGAGAGAGAGAGAGAGACAGAGAGAGAGAGAGAGACTGAAGAACCATGGGACTCGGATCAAACAGACACGAATCTGATCCGTGGAAGTGGAATTATTTCTTTGGCTCATATGCAGCCAACCACCTGTTCCTTTGTTTGTTTGCCAGATTCTTCATAGATGGGATAATCTTTGGAGAGGAAAAGGGCTTGTTCTAACAGACACGATAGTCTAGCTACCATCTGTTGAATAACAATCTGCCACGAGATTATTACCATAAACAGCTAAGAAAAAAACAAACATAGTTATTTCTATGATTAATCCAGTACCTACAGAGTGAAGTGTTAACTTTAGTAATATAGGCCAAAATAAATAATTAGCTGTTTCTGATGCATTTACATGTGCCACATACTATCTTGTATTTTCCTTTCCTTCATGCTTTGGTGAATATTTCATTGATGTTATATTTCCTAGCTGATACATATTTTATTCAGCAGGCCTACATTTAACTGAGAGTAGACAGAAAGTATAGTATGTTAAGGATGTTAGGCTACGCACATGATGACAAACACTCGATACACTTCTGCATTCAAACCCCTACAACTTCAGCTGCGATGAATTGAAGGCTGACTACATGACAGATAGGTGCTTGGATGCTACCTGTAGAGCAAACTCCATTTCCCCATGTAGAGCTTAATTTAGCTTCTCACCTCCTATGCTTGGGTGGCTTTTTTTTTGTTGGCATAGAGCAGTTATTTTCTGGCAGGCATGCATCAACACATCCCCCCCACTCCACCCCAACCCTTTTTTTTTTGTCACCGTTGAAGCTGAGCGTTGACGTGTAGGAGAGCACCCACCCGTCGGAGCTTCCTGCTCCGGCAACAATGGATTGATTCGCACCTGAGTGTGGTGCTCAGACGAGAAGATGAGCCATCTGTAAATGACAGCTATGAGGATTTGAAGTAACTCGAAGGCTGTCTCTCTCAGGATAGTCTCGGGATCTTTTTTAGCTTTGCATTTGACTTCTGTTTGGAATTACGCTCCACTTCTTTTTTATTTCTGCACGGAAGTTGTTTTGTTCACGTGGGGGGAAGAGGGAATATATAACAGATTCAGAAAATGCACACGTGAACACACGAAAAACCATGGCACACAACGTTGGGGTTTGTGCGAGAGATTTGACAACTGTTCACTGCAGCCCGTGCTATTTGCATTGCTGACACGAGGTTACCACTTCAGAAATGCCTGGGAAAATGTTCAGTACATCCTCCACTTATACTTGGACCCAGGCAATCAATAGGAACAGAATTATGAGGCAGTGAAGCGAGTGATTTTAATCTGGGACTAAATATCCAGCAGTGGATTAGTCTCAGACAATTTCATACCTCCAGAGCGGTTCATGAAATATGGATAAGGTAAGATGGAGGCCAGGCGGGATTATGAAATATATAAAGGCATTCTCCCAAGCCTTACTTCGATGGAGGCCAGATGAAAAGTTTTGCAGATGGGAATCTGGAGGATTTCAAGACACAGACAACTGCATAGCAGATGCAATATCTTCCCCCAGCCTTGGTTTGGGCACCAGTTTAATTAGAAAGACCCCCTGGTAAGATACCTTTCAAGGCTGACAGTGGAGTTCCTAAGGATGGCCAGATTTTGCACAGCTGCGCAGATTCATTGTGACGCGTCTCATGGCTGTTGCTACTTATGAGCTCGGGGTTTGCAGGAACACAAAGAGATGAGATGCAAAGATGTGAAAGACTGATTTACATATGGCGACCATTAACTCAAATCGATTTTCTTCCGCAGTGATTTACCTACCTTTAATATGCATCATCTAAAATAGATTTGAATGTAACACAAGGCAAAATAATTAAAGGATATAAAAATCATGAATGTGAGGATTTGTGTTTTACCTCTGGGCAACATGACCTGTACTCACTCACCTCACACATTTCTGATTACAGTTTTGTGGTAATACTTTTTTTCCACAAGGGATTTATCTTCTGTCATCTTGAGACCTAAATGGAAATAGAATAGATCCACATCCATGTTGAATGGAGAATGACTTCTGGGGGCTGTTGACACGTTATTGCTAGAAGTGGAGGGTTTAGGATGTAGAAGCCATTCTCCTTATTTAGCCGACTGCATTCTGAGGGTGAAGTCTATGTGTTAGTGCTACCGATTAAAATGTTAAGTCTCATCACGCTCTGTATACAAATCTTTTTTAAAACAGGGCTTTGGAGCAAGCAAGGTTAACACAGAAATCCCCTCCCCCAAAATAAGTAATACATTATCTATAATTTATTTAATAATAAGACAAATATAATTTGTCTTAAGATACTTTAGTTGGTATTTGTAAACACATTACTCCCAGAAAAATATTCATATCTAAAGCAGGACCATGAAGATTCAAGGTTAAGATCTACAATACCATTGAACAAATATTTTGAATTTTGTTCCATTTCTTCATCCAATTGAATTGCTCCAGAAGATTACGTGATACATTTTAGCGCTATGACAAATCAATCCTGGAACTGTACTGACATGTTTTCAAAAATGTATATCAAAAAGGACTAAAACAGATAACATATAGGTTAAAAAAACACGATGAAAAGACGGCAGTGTGTGGTGTGGTGTGTGTCTGAACATGAAGCTCACAAGAGCTTCATTCGTAAGCTGACAGGTAGCCTACCTAGCCTCCCTAACTGTTCAAAAAAATAAGAAAAATTGAAGAAAACATGAAATAAATGTTTAAATGTCCATGTTCATCAATCTGCAGTGTGTCTTAAATGAGCTATATGTAACAAAAATCTTTATATGTAAATGTAAGTTGAAATCTGAGAAAAACACTGCTACTACAGCCAGTATGTTCTCCTTTGAAATGACCATGCCGGGTCGGAACGTCTGTTTTAGTTTTGGCCTGTGATTCGCTATTCTAGTATCCCGAGTACCCCGGGTTGCAAGATATGAAACAAATTGGCACACAAACACTGCGTGCTGCAGCCATGAAAGCAAGCAAACGAACTGGATCAACTGAGATTGCACTAGAGTCTACCCAACCCTAAAAATACTCGTCCTCTTTTGAAAAAGCTCCATGACCAGAGCCCTGCTAAACATGGATAAATCTTGGAGTTGCATTTGAAAGATGGAGAGAGCTTAGAGCCCAGAAGGATTTCAGATGCCGAGTTGGCAAATTTTCGAGTTGGCTAACAGGTAAGCATTGAGCTTCAGCTAATGTTATCTGTGTGACCGTAAACATAGCCAGCCATGCATCTAGCTAACATTGACAGAGTTCCAAAAAATCCACATGAGCTGGTTTATAATTTGCAATTAAAAATAACTAAATTGCAAACGTATTCATTATCTGATCAACTTACAGTGTAGGATTTGTCATCGCTTGTCATTGTCAAAATAGAATCACTGCGCTCGTCTCAAAATATAATGTTGCGCTCGTCTTGCGCTCGTATTCGTTCAGTGTCCTCAACCTGGCAACCCGCGTTGTCAGGGGACCCACGTACATTGTGAATTTAGACTGCAGTACCCATTTTAAACACTTGGCGTCATTGTCGCATATAGCTCCGCCTACCCCAGAACTGGAAGTCAAACGGTACAACAGCCAAGCTGAAAAGGAACTGCAACAGTAGCCCACAGATGGATCATTATCATGGTCCTAGCCAATCACGAGTGAGCTCTGCTGCTGTAGCAGTCTCTCCAGCAGCACATACACACTAATTGAATATTTGATTGTCAACCTGTGTTTATGGTATTTATAGCAAGGAAATTAGTTTTAGAAAATGGTAAGAAGATATGCTATGAGATCCAAGTGCAGTAGCGTACGTCTTCATTTGTAGTCTTTGGAAATAGTGAGTGATCGTCAAGTCAAATCATTTCCTAATCTGTCATAAATAAAAACACATTTCCGACTCTCTCTAGCTGATATTTGACATTTACATATACATCTTCTGTATATTTTCAAACCAATGCAATGCATATAAATGTGTGGGGAAAGCTATTCACTATCAAACTGAAAAATGCCTTCTGGCCACTTCTTTTTTTCTCATTTAGGGGCGGGGCTATATTGCTGTTCAGGCTTATGATATATCTTGCACAAGTTAGTTAGTTATAGTTAGGTAGCTAGTTAGTTGGTTGTTTGTGAGTGTTTGGGTGAGTGAGTCAATGAGAGAATTGGTTATTTAGTTCATCTTCATTACATTTAATATGCATTGCAATAATTGGCACATTCTCACAGATATAATTTTTTTTAAACTTTGTTTTTTGGCAGGATGAGTGGTAGTAATATTGGCAGGTACACTTGATGTAGCAATTTAATAAATTCCTTTCATCATTCAGAGCCATGAACACACCACTGCTGGTGGAATTAACATGAATCAAATTCATTTTTCTATTTTGGAGTAAGCATGCATTTATTCACGCACTAATTGCAAATCATTACAATCAATTAGATTGTTGCTGTATCTTTAGCGGTGGCATTAACCTCTCCCATTTCCAAACGATCACTGGGAACCATCATAAAATCCCTGCAATTTAGAGATGACTCACTGTGTGTAAATGCCTTCTGAGCTATCTCCCAGGCTGTGTATGCCCGTCTCTCTGTTATTAAGGCTATATCTGAAATTACAGGTGCTGAGTCCAACATTTGCCGGCATGAGCTATTAGTCACCTAAACTATCAGAGCATTTCGGAGAGCATTTTCCTAAATGGCCCTTGCATTGTTAGATAAACTAATTGTGGTCCAGCTATGTATCTGTGGCGAACGCAGAGAATATAGATGAGATAACAAGTAGCAGGCTATTAAGGGACACGCTTTGGTTCTCAGCCACGCCGTTCTTTGCCTGCTTTGTTACCTTTTGTGATCTTCTTAACAAAGACATTATTGGTAACGATGACATTCATTTTTACACTTGCAATGCTAGGAATTAGGTAAGTAAATAATTAAGAAATAAGTAAGGATGAAAGGAACTGGTATCTTAGAGAGAAAATAGTTATTCTTTCAGGCATGCTAAAGCAAAGACCTGTTTTCTCTATCATGGTCAAGGCAATTCAGCTTTCCAGTAGTGCATAAGAAATGCACACACACAAAAGCATACACAACTGCGGGAAAGCCAATGATGAGAATTCCCCTGACCTTAATTAGCTGTGGCATAGCATTGAATGAACCCACTAGGGTGACTTTAAAGCATATCAATTGCATTTTTCACTGTTGGTCTGCACCTCTTCACACGCTAATGACAACCAGAATATTTGGCGGTGGATATTGTGGGGCCAAACCACAGCGGTAAAGAAACTGGAACTGCCTGAAGTAACATTTTAACTGACTGTACTCTGCAGTCCACTACATTGATGACTTTGACAAACCCTTGTTAAATTGCTACATTTGTACGCGCATACACTAAGCACTAACCACAGTGCTTAGTGTTAATGCAGTACACTCGAATGACGTGAATAATTGTTCTTTTCCATTTCATACACAACGGACAACGTGAACATGCTTGAGAGGTATTTTGGGATTGTGTGAAACGCTTGTCCATCGTTGAACAAAAATAAGAGTCTTCCCTAGGGTTCAAACTTGGACGACATGTCTTTCGGTTGGACGTTATTCGCTAAACAGAACAATACAGGGCCAACGAAGGGCCGAATGGAAGAAAGGAAATACATGGGCCTTCATTATCTAGTGTGAGAAGAGAGAAGCGGACACACGATGGCTCAAAACATGTCTCACTACTGCTCACTGAGGAAAACGATGATGAGAGGCTGTCTTTTAGTTGCAGGAGGAAAACGACTGCTTAAACATTATGCTGTCAAATAGCACTACGTTTTAACCATATTTGGTTTTCAGGCATTAACTTTCAGTGCTACATATGTATTTACTGTGCGCTAGCGTCTAAGGAACCCATGATGAATTGATGTGGGTTTGATTTGAAAGTGTGCGTCCAAAGCACTTGAACC
>OOFB01012788.1:8130-22435 GCA_900323305.1 Trachyrincus murrayi | reverse complement strand
TACTGCCCTGGGGCAGTACAAGACATCCACGACTTGTGTGTGTGTGTGTGTGTGTGTGTGTGTTTCGTTTAGACCCTTACAATGTGATGCGCGATTCAAGAAAACAATAATCAAATTCTGCAACACATTGGTTAGGATTAGGGAATATCTATGCAATCTCAGGTAGAGCTAGCAGCTGTATTCTCATAACCACAAGGGCAAAAGATGAACAAGACAGCATCATTCTTCCCTCTGGACGCCATTTTACGGACGTGACTAAGGGCCTCGGTCCAAAGGCTCGACGGATGAGTGGACACACATTGCGTCTTGGCTCATATGCAGGAATACACCAAAAACACACACACTGCCAATCTCACTCCCAGTCGCTCCCACAGCCCTGAGAACCCAGGATCTATAGAAACACGTAGGTTTATATGGGATTGCTCACCCTCAACAATTAGATACCCAGGGGAGATTCACGTAGAACCCGGTTCTCCATCGCTCTTGCTGCCGTCTCTCACGGCTATGTTGTTGTTTTACACCAAGTGCACAATCCAAACACATATTCTCACCGCTACGAATAAGGCCAAGCACAACTAACAGCTTTGTGGATGCCCAGACATGCAAATGTATTTTATATGCTACAATATGAAATATGAGGACGGATTGGACGCACACACGCACATGCACACACACACGCACAAGCACACACACACACACACACACACACACACACACGCACACACACGCACACACACGCACAAGCACACACACACACACAGCCTTTTTCTCTTCCAAGCCCCCTCTTGAGATGTCACCATGCTCTCAGCTGGACGGCAGCAGTGGAGGGCCGACCGGGGATTACATCACTTTTCCTGGCTGGGACATTGCACATGCACGGCCCCTGTTGGAGCGGGGGAAATGGCGGGAAATGACGTGGGAGATCGCCCCCCCCCCCCCCCCCCCCCCCCCCCCCCCCCGGGGGCCGGGGGGGGGGGGGCCCGCGGGGGGGGGGGGGGGGGGGGGGAGAAAAAGAAAATTAGACCTCAAAATGAGAGCTCAAGTGCCAAAGGCCAACGACATAAATGAGACATTTTCTGGATCTGGTGTAAATACACACGTGGCACTTACAAGGAGGAAGCTGTTCCACTAAGTGATCCGGCCGTGGTTCACCACGGTCTGAAAGATAGCCACTGTCATATGTCAGCGGCTCAGGTAATTCCTGTGTTCTGCCTTGCAGAGTTGTTGCTGTTACAAAACACACAAACAAAAATTCCGTCGAGTTGTGCAGACAGCTTGGAAACCATTGTACTCGTTTGGAACGAGAGTGCTATATTTAGACAATGGACAGATCCGGGGGAAAATACACACAAATATACACACACACAAGCTGGTGAAATCGCCTCCCACAATTGGGGGGGCTTTGCCATAAACTGGGCGAGCGCACGGCTCAATAGCTCAGCATGCGCTACCACGGCAGCACAGGGAGGCAGCGAGAGAGATGGGCCGCTGCTCCTCGTCAGCTATGCTAAACTGTTATGGCAACAGCAGTGGTGGACCTGTTAGGGCTTTAATGTCGACTATACACAGAGTTGGCACATTACGGCTGTTCCTGCTGCTGCTGCTGCTGCTCATGGAAAACCAGAAGTACCAGAGGCAAGGCCAAAGGGGGTAGGACCCTGTCCGCCTCACACAAAGCAGCATTGCTTAACGACGTCCAAGGTCAAATTAGGGAGATGCGTCATTATGTGTGGCATTGGGTTGAAGGTCGCTCTGTGTGTGCAAACAAGGCCAGGTTTGGGTCTGGGTATAGTACAGGCCTTTTCCAGAACATTCATTTGTTATATCCATGGAGATGTATGAGTACATACGAGGATATGATTTTTAACTCTCAATGAGAGAGACACCATTGATGAGCGTGCTGCTTTTAGCCAATTAGCCGTAGCCTGGAAGGAGTGGAGTTTATCGTCATTTGTCGTAATGAGCTCACAGGTGGATGTAGAAGCACATATAGAAAAGGTGCTAAAACAAAGCATATTAGTTTAATAAATGTGTTTTCTTGCCCAAGGCAGGTTTTAACTGTGCCATTATTTGTGTGTTTATTCAGAGATGGATGCCCTCAGCCTTCCTCACAGGGTTGCATTTATAACAAGATATATCGTTTCATGTAAAGACTTCATGTAAGGAATAATTAACTCAAACATGCGTAAATATTTCTCTTTCCTAGAAAAAGAGAAATAGTTACAGAAAAGTGGTCAAATTAAAGCGAGCGTGAGTCACGTCACTTAGACTGTGTACATAATGTATTGACGTGTATGACATGAAATATTGTTGATGTAAATATTGTTGTGTAGCAAGAATACACACACACAACGATATACGACAGCAATTAAATAGCTCCAAGTTTACAAGACTGAACAATATAATATTAAAATGTTTTATACTGGCCTATTCCACCACTTCCAACCCTGACCTTGTGGTCTGAAAAGTGTTGCCATCAGACGAGGTAACGTTGAAAGGGAATTACTAGGGTCAAATCTCCTGGAAATATGCTGTGGCCCTGTTTGGAAAAGAACATGCCCTATCTCTCCACCATCTATTTACTGGCCAGATACGACAGCTCAGCTTTTACACAATGTTTACTCCTCAGGGGTTAGCTCCTTCATGCTAAAGGTCAGGCCACCTCTTTGCCCCTTCTCAGCTTATGCAGCTGCTAGTCACCGAGTTATGGACAACACCGCAAATACGAGGAGGACGAGATCCCACCTCTTCATCGTTACCCTGGGGGTCAAATGCCTCATTACTCGGCATCAAGACATAAATGCATAAATGAAATAGGCTTATGGACAGCCAGTGTTATGGCTACATGCAACATATTCAAGTATAATAAATTGATATTGTTTGTCCATAAAAGTCTGTTTCAGTTAGCACAATTGAAATGTCCTTGATAGAGCTGTCATATCTTGGAAATGATGCTGATTCACCTGCACACATCGGATGAAACCTTGAAATAGCAGTGACCTACATTACTTCTCGTGAATCAATCACATTCGATTAAATGATAAGCCAACCAGTGACGGTATTAACCTATGACAGTAGCCTATGAACACCATAAACACATTATGCAGAACAAACGTGTATCATAACAAAGGAAGAGTAGGGGGAACCTAAGCTACGGTTGCCTGCACCATCCTCCTGACATAGATGATGTACACAAATTCAGGGTGAATCTAGAATGTTCCTGTGCCGCCCCAGTGGGGAGTGCCTGTCACATACGCTTTCCTCCACATTCCCGTGGACAGAACAGTCAGGCAACACGGCAAGGCTGCTTAGTTACTTTATCGTGCCACAAAGCGTTCCTCATGGAACAGCAACACTTGTCAAATCGCATGTCGTTAGGAAGCTTCTGGAAAGGCCATGCTCCCCCTGATTTTGTGACCTTTTCGGAGTCTTGTCGAATTTAACAAACAATTTGGCTCTAGTTTGTATTAACACAAGTTGGACAAAATTAGCGTGAGTTCCCAGGCGTCATGGAGTGATCATTCGGTTTGAAAACATGTATATGCACAGGGAGGTTGACAAAATTATTTTTCTGTTTATTTTCTTTTAGTTTTGTGTATTTTTTTTATTTGTTGGCAAATGGCTCTGTAACAGACCTTGAGGGCGAGACGTCTAGAGTCTATTCACACATTTACAAAAGAATAAATAGACACAGTGACCCTGAGTACACTCGGCCAAACCAAAAAAAAGAAGCTAATGTAATTCGACAGTTGGCTACAGCTGCATCCCTCCCACCCTCCTATGTGGTATTATTCAATTAGCCAGTGTGGCTAGCGCATGTAGCACGCCCCGTAGGCAGGACTCTAAATAGAGCACGACTAGGAATGAGTCCGTAGAAGAGGTAGAGGTGGTGGGCTGAACACAGAGGAGAGGTTGCATCATTTATCATAGCCTGTGTTTCTCTGCTGCTCCAAGGGCAAGTTTGCTCGCATAGTAACGGGTGTTTAAATTCTTATTTGTTTTCATTGACAGTCCAAATAAATTAAGAGGAGAGGAACGGCCAGTTTTGTTGTCCAATGTTCCAAAGAGGCTTCAGCTAGTGATCAAAAGTCTCTGGTGCTGTTGGTGAGTCTTTCGTGTTGCTTAAAGGTGCTGTAGGTAAGATTTAAGAGCAATTATTTTTGTGTAATTTGTTAGAAATGGCCTAGCCATCCGTCAGCTATTAGGGAGTGAAATGCGGTGTGAGAATAACCATTGCGAGTTGACTGCGCCTCTCTCTGTATGAGCCAATTTAGATTTAAGACATAATTTCTGAGCAATCAGGGCATCTTTTCCGTGATTGGTTCGGAGAATCCATTTTGCCTGTCAATCACAGGTGCGTGAAATGCAACACATCTCAATGACAGAGGAATGTAGGGAGGGAGGGAGCACCGAGAGGGAGGGGATGTTTTTTTGGTTGTTTAGATTCAAAATCTTACTCTCTTCCGTTCTTTTCTGCAGTCTCTCTCTCTTTACAACTCTCGAATTTTACCCACAGTAGACTTGAGGACATGGTTGCTCCCTAGAGCACTGGGCCGAATGGTCCTTATAAAGCCGGCTGGTCCATGTAAACCAGACTGTGAACAATAGAAACACAGCCAGGGCCTGTTGTCGTCAGTCGTTCTCAGAGAAGTGAGTTGGAGGCTGATAAGGAGCCTCATTTCCTTCACAGCATGGAGCCGGTGACGGCAGCCATTATATGACGATGGTGTCATACTGAAAATGATATAGTTATTATTGTAATTTTCCTCGCCAGCTACAAGCAGCGAACATGATTATTAGGAGCGTGGTGATAAAAGTGACCTAATAGACAGATGATGACTATAGAATAGACAATGAAAATGGATGGATCTTGTTTTTTAACCTCTTGACCGCAGTATTTTTAACATAGAAATGGCATACATACAAGATGCCCTCTTCAACACAAGTTTTGTTGGAAATCTTCGCAGTTAAGGAAAAGTTATTCCGTTAGAGTCCGATTTTCAACGTGTTATATAGAATAAAGATTGTCTTCTTCACTATCGCAAATGAACAAATTTCTCACATGGGAAGTCTATCCATACTTTTTCTATTTTCCGGTAAATTGGGCAGCTTCTGACACCGGCTTTATCTGACTGCCTGCAGGTTGCCTGGATTTAAATGTGCTGTTTGTATCTCTCTGTTGTGTTATTCTAGTTTGGTGTTATGTTAATTGACCTTCCGCAGGTGGTTTTGTGCCACTTTCAGATCAGGAAAGCAGAATTTTATCACCCCCATACGGCGGATGTCTCTTCAAGTTTCTCCTTTGGCTTTTTCACACCCTGAAGTAAAAAAAAAAGAAAAAAACATCTCTTCGTTTTTTTTCCACAGATGCTTCTGTGAGAGAAAAGTTGAAAGCGCAGTGCATCACAGCAAAATAAAGCTGTGGGTATTTCATTTAAAAACGACGTGCAGTCTGGCACACACATCAAACAGCAGCATGTAAAACAGAATTATTGTCTGGTGAACGTGGTTTAAAAACATCAATGCTGGTGGTTGTTTGAGGTCATTGGATTCTATTGAACTGTTATGAGAGAGCTCGCTGAAGGCTATGGCCACTAATGCAGTCGGTGTTTCCTTGTTAGTTTTGCATGTACATTTGATGCTGCACGACATACCGGGAGCAAACGCACTACTAGCCCCATCTGGTACTCCAGCCGTTGAGATGCTTATCTCGGGATAGAGTCCCACCTAACTCCATAGGAAATGGTCTAACCTGTAACTTAGAGCAGTTTTGGCGGGAGAAACGGCAACGAGTTGCAAAGTACAAAAAACCCTTGAATATTGGGGTACTTGTCTTCTACACACCTCATCGGGATAGGGCCGGATATGCTCCGTTTGGTCACAATCGATGGTTTTATCGCGATACACCCGAAAATAGTTTAGAAACAAACATCTTCTTCATTTTCCGTATTTTCTCCTGCCGCTTCCAATTGATACATACATTTTCGGGTGTTGCGCGATAAAAGTATCGATGGCTAGAGTACCAGATGGGGCTAACGCACTACTACTACTCCTGCTGCTGCTGCTGCTGCTTGCAGACAGTGGCACATCATGTAGTATATCAATGAAAGGAGGCTAGTTGGCCATAAGTGCTCTGCCAGATATAATGCAGTGTGAGGATGAAATGACGAGAGGGGCGCCAGGAGATCCAGTTATAATATAGAGACGGATTGTGTGTGGAGACAATTTGGATTGGCTTTGAGACCCTGACATGTGCACAGCTGTGGCAGACCATTGAGTGATACGGACAGGGAGGGGGGCGGGGGTGCGGGGGGAGGTTGAGGGGGAGAGAGGAGAGAGGCAGCTGCGAAAGGTCAGTGAAGAAAGTGTATCTCTCTCGCTCTTGTTGTACCACCAATCAGCTTAGCTCATTTGCCCTTTCCGTCCTGTCAGCTGTGGATCCAGGTTGGTTTTGAGCAGCCTTTCATGTTGTGGAATACGTACATGTGCTTTTAGATAATGGTCACCATAGCGGTGGCGGTAGTGGCGGATGCAGGAGCAATTACCAGCCTCCTATTTTAATTTTTAATTTTTTTTAATTTTTACAATTGCCGTTTTAGTTGAGCTAATGGATCGAAAAACAAAAATGAAATTAGCCATGATTAGATAACTCTTCTTCACTCGTGTTGATATGTTTGTCTCAAGATGAAGGTGGTACTTTCCACTGTCATACTGAGGGTATGGTTAGTTGCATCTACAGAATAAAAACGAGGATTAAAAAAAACCAACAACAGCATTGATGTTTGGTCAGTTGCCAGGTGCAGAATTGTATTGTTATGTCTCCAGATAGTGTAGGAGGAAGAAGAAGAAAGGGGGAATCAACCAAGACAGAGGAGATGGAGATAGGGAAAGGTTTTAATTGGGTGTTTGGCCCCTTTTGAATGTGGACTGAACTGTTGTTGGCACATCATCATTTCCTTCAGCCATGTTCTAATTCTGCCCCCTGGATGCCCAGGCGGGACTTGAAAGGTGAAGACAAATTGCTTTGCATTTATTTCAACCACGACATTCAGAAAAGATTGTTTGATTATAAACATTAGGCTATATAATACTTCTGCCAGCAACATTTCTTATTTTCACACCACCTTGCTAAGAGTATGTTTTAATCTTGCCAATACAATATTGTATAATACATTTGAATAATATCAGGTTGTACGATTTCCTTCTCGTTATAAGGTTAAAACTCTTTTTTTTTCTTTGTCCTTTATTTATTGAAAAAAACTAGATTTCAGCAAATTATCATCCTACTAACCTCCCTAAACCAGGATTCAGCGTTTTTTTTTTTTTTTCTTTGCTTGCTGGTTACAAGAGACAATGTAGCCACATCCAGGGCCCCTCAGGCCATTCGGACACAGCTCAGATGAACCCTGTCAACTCCATTACCTGCTGATGTGGAACGGCCACATGACCTTTCAATGAACAGACAGGTTGGAATCTGGAACACCCGGTCAAGAATGACAAAGGTTGTCTTTGGGCTGTGAAGCACTGCCCTCAAAAAGGAGTTAGCCGTTTAATAAAAAAATAAAAGAAATAATAATTATGGTCTTTTTGGTCCTCTTGGATGGCTAGACATGACTGGACGACTGTGACCGGAAAAAACATTGGCCAATTTGGTAGAAGGAGTTTCACATTATGTGGACGAAAGTGATTTGCATTGCAGACTGTGAATGGAAAAAATAGATATAGCTCGGAAATTTGCTAGCTTACATTTGGCTCACGGATAATCAAGTTCATTCCGTGAGGCCATTGCCAAATAACTTCATCAAGTTGGAAAGGAGGCAGAATGCAAACTGCTTTCTCAGATCGATGCTATGGGTCAGCCCAGAGTCTTGTATCAGTTCAATCAATACTCACACATCAAAGGGGTTCGCCATTGTACACACTTAACAAGTACAAAAGGGCCGAACCCTGGAGGACCCACCCAATAAGTAGGTCAGGAAAACACTTCAATTGGGTCATATGAAAATCTGCTACTAAGTCATCTGCATTCTAAATATAAGTGTCGGTGGTCATTTGTGTGTGTGTGTGTGTGTGTTTTATGTGTGTGTGTGTGTGTGTCGACTCTGGCTAAGCATGTACGTGTTTGAGTGTACAATGTACTAGTTTTGATTAAGAATGTCCTAATACTATTCTACATTGTGATCGATTCAAAGGGCGCTCCGGCTGCATCTCAATGAGGGAGCTACTTAATGCTGTATATAGAGTAAATGTGTGCTTGTCTTTTGCACTGTTCAGCATTTCCTCACAGGAACCCATGTGTAAATTCATCTACTCAGCCGAATAAATGGCATATTAGAAGCCTGCAAGTATCAAAAAAAGCAAAGCAAGTCCACTTAATTGATGCAACAGCAATATTTCTGTGGGCCCGTAAAGAACCAGTTGTTGTGTAAAACATTGTGAAGAGTCGGAATTGACCCCGACAAGTGTTTTGTATCCTTGGACAGACAACTGATCGGCCGTGAGCGATATGAACTAAATCATATTGAAATCTTATCTGAGTGTTGTGTGTGGTATAGATAGGCTTGCTGTGTGTGTGTGTGTGTGTGTGTGTGTGTGTGTGTGTATGTGTGTGTGTGTGTGTGTGTGTGTTATCAGCCTACAGCAGAGCAATGCATTTGTTCCTCTGCACTGTCTGTCTGTGCACCTTGGGCATGGAGATAATTTCATTCTCCTTTGAGGATTAGTTGTAAACATTAAGTTTGAGTGGCGTGTAGGTGTGCGTGTTAGCATCATTACAAGGCTTGTAACCCAAGATTTCCATACCTCAGAGGGAGACAGAGATAAGAATGAAATCGTCATGAGCTAACCAGGGAATTGTCTATTACTCCAAAAGCACCTTTAGTATAGCTATTTAACCATCCGTGTGCACTCCTATTTGAGAGAATATAGATGACTCAAAAACCATCCATATATTGTGTCTGTCTGAAAATATCTTTTGAATTTCCCTCTGTATTCTGAAGATGTGTAAACTACTAAAATAAAGAATTGTACTTCAAAGAAAAGTACCATCACTAAAGTACTGTACTTTCACGTATATATTTTGTCCATCTCTGTGAGCTTCATGTTTGTCTTTATTATTATTATCATCGATGTGTCTTTCTGTGTAATGAAAAAATAATCCAGAGACAACCCAAAGTCCCCATTGCCAAAAACAGACCACAAATCCATAATGTGACAAAAGAGGGGTAATATTGTTTACTCATCTTATCCTTCATCTGACGTTGTGTATTCAACTATGCTTTGGTCTTACTTCTGTTCTTTTTCCTTCAAATCCATTCCAACCATGGCTTCAGTTAATGCCTGACACGCACGCACGCACACACAGCAACAAAAGGTGCCTTCGCCACACGTATAATCCAAATCTTATGTTATCAACTATTCTAGTCAGACAAAAAAAAACATTCAGTTTGGGACGAAAACAACGAAGTTGCTGAAAATCACACCAGGATGAGCAGAACATTCAGAGCAGAGCAGATACAAAGTCCAATAGGATGGGGATTGGAGGATTTCCATGGGCTTTGTGCCCGGTGTTGTGTCATACATTCTTAAGTGGGCTGTTGACCATTCTTAGTACAGCAGTCTTTAATGCAGCTCAGCAAAACGCTGTCCACACTGCTGCAGTGCACACCCTAGACTACAGCCTCCTCTCCCAGGAATGCCAAGCCTTCCGCGAGCGGTCCTTCGTTACACTCACCGCTTCTTTTCCACTGATTGGTCAAGCCACAGAGGGAAGGCGCCGTGCTACTGTATGTAGCCCTCAACGCGGCAGACATACCGCACAGCAAACCAAACAATTAGGGGGACCTAGGAGATAGTGTGGATTCAACAGGACCTTTGGCTGGCGGCTCCCTTTGTTGCCGGTTAGTATCAGAGGTGGGTAGTAAGGTGTTATATTTACTCTGTAACATTTACTTAAGTAATTTTTTGAATAAATTGTACTTGTGAGTAGTGGAGTAGTTTTAATGCAACACACTTTTCACTTTTACTCCGTTATATTTGGATACATTCATCGCATTGCTTTTTATTATTTTATGCATTCATGCACATTCCGTTAAGAGGCAGGTGGTCAGCTGGTCCCAGGTCTGCTGGCGCTCTGTCGTCCTACCGCAGCCACGCCTCCACATGACTCAAAGCAGAGTAAGGCTGAAGCTACAGCAGGAGTATGGATTTCAAATAGCGCTAGCAGCTAATATTTACAGACACGCAGTGCAGCGGGCTCCGGTTGTGAATTCTGGTCTGAAGTCCGTACATCAGAGAACCGCGTTAACACTGAGCTGACAGAGAGCGGTAAATGTGTCTGTTGTGTTAATGCTAATAGGTTTAATAATATATACACACACACACAGTATATCATGCTTCAAAACTACTACTACTCCTGCTTTCTGCCGTAATGTGAATATTCAAGCTAACAGTGTGCGAGCGGTGTGCATTTAACTATTCATGCTCATTGGTGTAGCCTGATGAAGAGAGACAGAAAGGTAGAGACCAAATTATGCGCACGAAAAAAAAGACAAACTACTTTTATTTAATGTGGACATGACTGATATAACATTTCAACCACAGATGGTCTTCCTCGATCAGGTAAAAGTGAAGAAGTGAACACACCTGTATTTAGTTGGCAATTAATGATGAAACATCAGAGCATTATGTTCTAATTAGCCTGAATGAGTCATCTGAGACATTTTGAGAAAGTTGAAAGACTGATTTGGCCACTTCTCTTATCGTATTGTCTTCATGTGATTGGAGAGACCTGGATGTGGAGGGGGGGGGCTCACACCTGATCTGTGGCTGTCTGTGATGGGAACTGGGACTTGGGACTGTAACTATACTGGAATTATCAAAGTTTAAGGACACTGTCACATGTTGACACTCTTTATATTTGCTTTTTGACATAACAGACATGAACACGATTTGCTGATTTATTTGCCAAATCATAATATAATATAGGAGACAACAGGAGGATAATATTAATGTAATATTTTGTGATCACACTTGAGAGATAGACTGGGAATATTGCCCTGGTGTATATGCAGGTTATCTAATCAGGAGATAATGACTTGTAATTTAATCACAAATAAATACAGGTGTATGTTCACTTCTTTACCTTTACCCGAGGAAGACCATCTGTGGTTGAGATAATTCCAGTCATAGCCACATCAAATAACTTGAGTAGTTTTTGGCTACTCTACCCACCTCTGGTTAGTATATATTATTTATATATGTAGTCTGCCTAGCGCTCCCAAAAGAGTCTCTCTGAGCTGTCTCCCACAAAGTTTATATTCACCTTCAACAGACAGAATATCTGTTGCTTAACTGAACATGAATTAGTGGTGTGGGCTTACCGCTGTAAATCCCATGGTCGAGCAAGTCACGTAGTATAGAGAAGCAGATAGAGAGACAGATAGAGACAGAGAGAGAGAGAGAGAGAGAGAGAGAGAGACATATATAGAGAGAGAGACAGATAGAGACAGAGAGAGACAAAGAGAGAGAGAGAGAGACATATATATAGAGAGAGACAGATAGAGACAGAGAGAGACAAAGAGAGAGAGAGAAAAAAAAGAGAGGGAGAGAGAAAAAAAGAGAGAGAGAGAGAGATACAGACAGAGAGAGCTAGAGAGAGACAGAAAAAGAGAGAGAGAGAGAGACAGACAGATAGAGACAGAGAGCAATGTACCTGTACTGATAATCGATATTTCACTTAGTTTTTTACCTTTTTGTATAACTTATTTTTCCTTTGTTTAATTTGCCGTTGCTTTGGCAACGGGAATGTTTATTTTCCATGGCAATAAAGCTTTTGAATTGAAATTGAATTGAATTGAGAGAGAGAGAGAGATGGAGAAAGAGAGAGAGAGATGTGCTGTCAAACTGAGATGACCATTACCGAGCACACAAACTGTTTGATTGGGCAGTAAAATGTTGTAGGAGAGCATAGTATGGTGTTGTCCCCATAGTTTCTTTAATAATGTTTCTCTTACTGTGCCACTGGGGGCCTCCTGCCCTGCCTGCCTGTACAACCTCATCCCCTCCTACAGGTTTTACTGGTCCACTGTCATCGCTTCCCTACAGCGCTGCTACATGCCTGGTTGTTAAGGCTACGACGAGTGCCATTTACTGCACCACATATTTCTTCCAATACCGTCTCCTGGAAATTGTTACTATGGATACACCCAGGCTTTCTGGACATTAAGATTGGACGTGGCTGCCCTTAAGACTGCCCGGGGTAAACTAGTGATTTCTTCATGAGCAAACCCGAGGATAACGGAAAATTAACATATCTAGTTAATTACCTTAATCAGGCGGTGCTCGTTTATCAACCTAATGTCTGAATTAAATGTTGTCAAGATAAATTCATTTTAATTTCCTTTTGACCTTTAGCATAGCACAAGATTTTGCAGTTTTAGTGTTTTTTTTACCTTATTCTTGCTTCACGTGACACTATTGAGACATATCAGGTTAACATTTCAGCCCATGACAAACATGCCCTAATAACATTGGCTTTTGTATTCCCGTATAGATTTTGGAAAATCTGCATATGTTGCTTCATACCTTTTGTATTTTGGAGCCCTTGTCTGGCTTCCCACTACCCTTTCCCTGGTTCATGTGAGAAGATAATTACCTTCTAACAATGTGCTTTCACTAACTTCCCCACACACCAGGCGGCAGTTTTCCGAGTTGTTTCTGCTCACTGCCCCGTGTACCAAACCCTGAAGATGATCTGATGATTTTTCTTCTTTTTTTGTGGTTGGATGCATGTGTATTTGATGTAAACAGGCAGTGTAAATATTGATGTTTTTGAAGAAAAGCATTGCAAACAAATAATCACTTTTTTTCCCCCCTCCTACTTAATTTATCAGACAGACCTTTCCGGAATCTGGTGAGTGAAATGTTAATTAGATAAAAACAAAGAGATAATTGGCAGTTTAATTTGACAGCCAAAGAATACTGATGACTAGAAATGAATCTAAACGCTGAGTAACTGCGGGCCTGGGAATTAAACAAAGTGGTTGTATGTCAGTAAGAGTGGTCCGTCTCAGCAGCTCAACATTAACATGACATTTTACCTTTTTTTGCTCAAACCAAAGACACAAAAATAGCAAAATATTGGGAAAGGAGACTTTTTAAACATCTCTCTTAAGTACAGTATATGTGTGAAACAGAATCCTTTGATGAGTAAACGTTTCCTTTAGATCTGATAGTCACTGTAAAATGTGAAATGAGAAGGTCATTTCTTTTTTTATTATGGAATATTTAAAGATTTTTTCTTTTGAGATATGTCAGGGTTAAAGTATACAGTAATGTATGCATGGCTAACTTCACAAAGCTCAGCTTTGTAAGGCATTAAGATATAGAATAGCAATGCTTCAAGTATTGCTGTGATGCGTGTCATTCATTATTCAATGCAACTTAATATAATGAATATGTGTCATTATGTTTGATTTAATATTATGGAATAAATGAGCAGAGCTATATGGTCTGAATGGAAAGAAAAACATTCTTAATAGAGTTTCACTGAAATATATAATTGAGTAGTGTGAAGAGCATTCGACCTCAATAACAAACTGGCACAAGCACATATTGATATCGATCGTGACTATAATTCCCTCTTCTCTAATGAAGACCAAAACACAGCCCTTTTTGTTCCATTGCTTTGACCTAATGTTTACTACATGACTGCGTGTAGTAAATGACTAAACCACATGGCTCTTAAGATTGGGGAGACTTCCCATGATGTGCTGTTGGCACAAAGAGGGCGACAAGGATTATCTCTGTCAAGAGCAGCACTCTGGAGCCTATCTAAAAGCCTGGCTAATAAATGTTTGTCAGCCGCGATCCATCAACACCGCCCAGCAACACAAGGAGCTGAGGACAAAGTGCTTACTCCACTATTGTAGAATTAAAGTAAACAAGCGTGTCAGGCAAGAGTTGTATGCAAATGGGAGGTAAAAGATAGTTGCACCCGCCTTCTGCGGGGGGGTTTATTGGAAGAGGTGTTTGGGTGGGAATGTCTTGTTTGTCATGTTTTTTGTCATATTTTTTCTGACCAGAAGCCATGGCAATGATCACGAAGGTGGTACGTTGATAATTACACGTTGATACACTGTGAAACGAATTAACCATCAGCTAGACACGCACAGGCACACACACACACACACACACACACACACACACACACACATCCACGCACACTAAAGAGTTTACAAGTGGACACAAAATACATGTGTGCATCGCCTGTATCTGCAGAACTGCGGAAAATGATCATCACAGA
>OOFB01012783.1:0-11718 GCA_900323305.1 Trachyrincus murrayi | reverse complement strand
CTGTTGTGGGTCGGTCTGGGTCAAAATGTCCCGGGCCAATTTTTGGCCAATGTGTCGGATATTTATCCAAACGTGTTTTTTAATATAAACTAGAGTTTGTTCAAAATGGGACCAGGTCATTATTGTAAGTGTTTGACAGACAAATATGGCTTAATTTAAACATTGCTGGCATTCATTACAGTAGGCCTACCTTGCAAGCTAACCCAAGCTTGTTGCAAGCTAGTCCATCATCATCGCTAAAAATGTAACGTTACAAGCGCACATTGCGCAATACGCCATTGTGATATAAATATGACAATTTAAAAACAACATTTTATAGTTTTTAAAACATTTACTAGCTTGCTATATTACAACATTACACACATTACATGTCTTTCTTGATGCCATGTTCGGGTTAAAACTGCGCGTGCGTCATCCAGAACTGCTTTGTCCAGAACTGGACGCCCCCCCTCTCTCCCTCGTCTATCTCTCTCTCTCACCCCCTCTGCCCCCTCTATCTCGTGGTCTGGCTATGTTCGTGTGTTTTCGTCTCTTCCCGTTTGTGTTTGGACAGCAGGACGCCAGGAAGTCATCTGATCGCTGTCCTCATGCACTGTCCGCCCCCCCTGCACCAATCATTCATGACCACCACGCATTGTTGTTGTTGTTTATGTGTGCATGCAAGAGCTGTGTTCACCCTGCTGTCATGCATGGGTCACTCTGTCTGAATGCGATCTCTCAGGCATGAAACACAGAGCTGGGGCCTATACTACGAAGCAAGTTCCACATACCCAGGATATCTTTTTCGTTAGCTGGCTTCACTAAGCCTAACAACCGCAATCACGCATAAACGGTGTCACGGCGGTGGTTATCAACCTGTTAAGTCAACCCAGGTTTTCCCAATCTGGTCATGCGCGGACATGGACAAGTACCAAACCTGCATGTTTTACCCAAGGGCATGGGCATGGGCAAACTATAATATACTTTGCTGCTGCCAAAGGCAGGAAGGAAAGCTGGCAAATAATTCCTGACTGTGTGAATGCGTAATTCAATGAAGTTAATAGGCTTATCAATATCACTACTAAAAACTCTTGCCTTCATAAGAGACCCTCTCACTATTCTTGCACCGAGGGCCACGGGGTCTTCTTGGAACGGTGATGCCATTTTCCAAGAGAATGGATCGGTCAGTAGGCGGTGCTTTTATACGTGTTGATCTGTAAGGTTAGGTGTGCAGCATAAATGTAGAGATGAGATGATGAATGACAGAGATGAGATGATGAGATGAATATGATGACAGGCTTAATTAGGTATCTTTCGGTATCTCACGATTCGATTCGATTTCGATTCTTGGGGTCACGATTCGATTCAAAATTAATTCTCGATTCAGTACATAGGGGTACTAATTTCAGGATCTACTCCTGTCCGCTGTGTGCTAAGAAAGGCGTGAAAGCAGAGTAAAGTGTGTATAAGATTATGTAGTTGATAATAATATAATAATATGTAGTTGATAGCAATACACACAAAGACAAACCTAAGAACGGAAAAAAAATAAGAAAAATAATTTGTAAGTTGTGAATCGATTCAGAAGATAAGAATCGCGATTCTTACGTGAATTGGTTTTTTCATACACCCCTAGGGTTACCATGATTACAGGGTTAATATGATGACAGGGTGAGTGTGAGTAGACCCCCTGCCTCCAGAGGTAGTGCGACCCCCGCTCCGGGTCTTGCAGCCATCTGCTCCCCCTCTCGCCTGTGATATCTCATCACGCATGTTCCTCAGCCGTACAATGCGTCACACACAGCTTCTCAGATGGGACTGTTTGGTTGCTTAACTGATAGCTTTCGGTTTCATTGCATAGCGTGGCTTAGCGTAGCACAGTATAGCACAGCATAGCGTAGTATTGCGGGGTTTAGCTCATAGCGTTGTGTTTCATAGCATAGCACAGCACAGCATAGCATGGAGTTCAGCTCATAGAATTGTGCTTTGTAGCGTAGCAGAGCCTAGCATAACATAGGGTAGCCTATCATAGTGGGCTTGAGTTCGGAGCTGCAGCTCATCGAGGTGTTAGCAGTGGTGTTAGCAGTGGTGTTAGCAGTGGCGTAAGCAAGGTCTATGTTGTCCGGAGCAGCAGCTCTAAAGAATTCTTCTCCAATGCGGACCACAGCCAAACCAGACTTCCTCCAACCCGGCTGTCTCCTGTAAGCTCTCTAGCGGATCACCTTTCAACATTCACGCGGTGGCTTGGAAGCGTCTGATCTGTGCTGGTCTGGTCTTGTTAGATGTGGTCTGTGGTAGACTGGTCTGGTCTTGTTAGATCTGGTCTGTGGTAGTCTGGTCTTGTTAGATGTGGTCTGTGGTAGACTGGTCTGGTCTTGTTAGATCTGGTCTGTGCTGGTCCGGTCTGGTCTTGTCAGATCTGGTCTGTGGTAGTCTGGTCTGGTCTTGTTAGATGTGGTCTGTGCTGGTCTGGTTTGGTCTTGTCAGATCTGGTCTGTGGTAGTCTGGTCTGGTCTTGTTAGATCTGGTCTGTGCTGATCTGGTCTTGGTTTTGTTAGATCTGGTCTGGTCTGGTCTTGATCTTGTTAGATCTGGTCTACTCTGGTCTTGTTAGCTCTCCATGTAAGAGGAGGATATGTATCACAATCAATAAAGATTGATTGGTTGCGTCCCAGGTGATGTGATTAATTGGGGGATCCCTGATGACCTCGCTCTGAAAGCCTGTCGACTGGGGCAGTGCTGGATATATCCCAGAATCCACCAGCAGCACTGTGTGTGGGGTCAGTATGTATAGCGCCTATTGTTTGATACCCAAGAGACCCGCAGCGCTGCCAGGAGCCGGAGCCTCACCAGGGTTTCACCCCAGGAACCTCCCCCTCGCGTCCGTCTTTCCATGGTGGGTGGGCGGGGGGTGGGGGGGGTGGATGCCGTTAGCATCCATTCAGGGGCAACAATGGGCCGTCACTTTCCAACCTTTCTGTGTGATTTGTGCTCTACTGTGGAAGCTGTTCCAACAATGAAGTTACACAAGATGGCCGCCAGCAGTGGCTGTGTGTCCTGAATATAACACCACTTGGCAGACGCTTCCACACTTAAGCCTCCGCATTAAATCATGAGTTATTTTTAAACTACAGCTTGGCACCTCTGAAAAGTTAGTTAATTTCCATATTGTGGAGGAATATGAATTGATGTGGGTTTCTATCCCTCTCTCTCTCTTTCTCTCTCTGAATAAAAATATGAAGATCTTTTGCAGCCCTGCTGCACACACCCACATGCTGCATCTGTGTGTGTGTGTGTGTGTGTGTGTGTGTTTCGGTTTTCCACACGCATTGTAACAAGAGATAATTATTTGTTCCTTGCCCAACCCCAGGGAGCCATGCATTCCAGACACACACACACACACACCTACTACACACAACATGTGTGTTACGTCGTGTGTATAATAACATGAGTGTGTCGTGATAAAATACAAGGGGCTGATAGATCCTGATCAATTGATTGATTTATCCTTGGGCGAGTGAGTGATGAGCTTCATCTGTTGGCTACTGGATCCATACTCAGGAAATTACTTGTGTAAACATCCCTCATGTTTTGACCACATTAGCCCATCACTGGGACCGGGCTCCGGCGTGATAGGTGTGAGCTGTGGTGGAAACAGCCTAATCCATACTAATCCATCGTATGGGAATTAAACCATTTAATGCACATTTAACACCTAGATTCAAATAATGGCAGCATATCAATTTATTGATCGATCAATGTGTCAAATTACTAGAGAACCATTTAAGATCCTATTAGATTTGTTCAATGATTATCCAAGACATATTTAGATGTGGGTTCTATTCTAATATGTTCACGTGGGACAGTGTGCTAGGACCTGGATGATCATGGGCGTCAGCCAGGCCTCAGTCCTGGAAGGTTTGGGTGTCAGTCCTGGAAGACGATGAGTGTCGATGCTGGAAGGTTTGGGTGTCAAGCCTCAGTCTTGAAAGGCTCTGGGTGTCAGGCCTGAGCTCTAGGAGGTCTGGGTGTCAGGCCTGAGCTCTAGGAGGTCTGGGTGTCAAGTCAGGCCTGAGCTCTAGGAGGTCTGGGCGTCAGGCCTGAGCTCGAGGAGGTCTGGGTGTCAAGCCTGAGCTCTAGGAGACATTTCAAAATGTTTTTATAGTGTTCGAGTTTGAGCTGAAACTGACTTTAAAAAGTCAGTTGGAAACGCTGCTGCCTCCGGCCACCCGGGCCATCGCAGCATCAATATGTGACCCAGAAACGGAGTGTGGGGTCACGAATGTGGCTACACCTCTTCTGGGCTCTTAACAGGCTCCACATGAATGTCATTTACGAATCCTCTGCACCACGGGATGATCTGATCGTGATCTGATGTAGTATTAAGGTTGTACGCAATGAGATGTTTTAGTGTTTGTGTGCGGATGGATGGAGAGGTAAAGTTTGACACTCCTGTGTTTTCTGCAGACAGTGTCTACAGGCGATGCCTTGCCAATGGAACCTGGGCACTGAAGGGGAACTACTCCATGTGCAAGGCCATTCTCCACCAAGAGGTAAGCCACACCCCCATGCTTCTGCCTCCACTCGGCACTGCGTGAGAGACAGTGAACGCTGGCATGTGCGTGTCGGTGGATTTTCTGGTGCTGATCTGTGAGTTTGTGTTTTGTTGTGTTTGTGTGTGTGTGTGTGTGTGTGTCTTTGTTCTACCACGGCTAATGAGATATTTCATTAACACTTTTTTTAAAGAGAAAACATACTTAGTGGGGGAAAAAAAGAACAAAGAACTTATCCTAATCAAAGAGCAACAACAAACCGAGCGCTAGGCGAACACATAATTATATAATTCACAGCAAATCGCCCTTGATTTAAACGCCTTTATTGCCACGGGTCGGGTAGCCCTCTCGCTTGCCTCTCCTGACAGAGCCATTCAGAAAAAACCCCACATCAGTGAAGTTCTTCGACCACCGGGGGAAACAAACCCTTTGCATGGAGCGTATACTTTGTATGGCTGTATGGTCCTTTAGATCTCATTGGCGTTCCTCGGGAACGCTGCCTGCACTCGCGTCAGCGTAGACGGGAGCTCGGACAGACAGCGTTTATCCGTACACTGGTTGAAATCTATTTGACATTTGCAGTATTTGGTGAAACAGAGAGAGGGGGGAGAATAGCGAGGGCAGGCAAGAGGACACAACCACTCCGACATACGGAGCAGAACCCGTCCTCGTCCTCGTCCTCCAGCCCTCCGGACCTTCAGACCAGGAGGGACGCTTGACATTTTGGTCTCGTCCCACTCACCGTGTGGCACACAATAGCCGTGCTTCACACAATAGCCGTGCTTCACACAATAGCCGTGCTTCACACAATACCTAGCTAATAGATAACACTCCCTGTACTCCAAGACCAAAAATATTCATTCTATTTGGGCACTATTAAATTACAGCACACAAAAACATTTCACATACTTTGGACTATCAGTTCCACTGGTAACTTCAAAACTGCTGTAGACAAGGCCAGAGACAAAGCAAGAAGAGTATTCCATGCAATAAACTCAATAAAGAAAAGTCCCAATCCAAATCTGGCTGAAGATCCAAGTTTCATGTGTCATAGAACCCATTGACTTATATGGCAGTGAAATCTGGGGTTTTACAATTTACAATTTGATATTGGGAGAAAAAAACACACCAAATGAATGAATGCCTGCATATTGAATTTTGTAAAAAAGTATATTACACCTCCTAAGGAAAACCCCAAATAATGTCTGCCGAGCAGAACTAGGTCAATATCTACCCCCCAGATTAAAATAGAAAAAAAAGCCATTAAATTGCTCAACCACTAAAATCGAGAGACCCTCAAACCTTCCACCACAAAGCCTTAAAATACCAAGAAACTAACCCACAAAGTCCCCAAAAGTCCTCTGCACCAGCTGGTCCTGAGGCTGAGGTCACTAACTGTCCCTACAGAGAGCAAAAAGAAAAATACATCACACACATCGGAAAGACACCACAACAACACAATCCAAAATGGATCGTTATTTGGCCTCAAACCGCCAGTACACACGAGCACCTGAGCACCGTGTCTGAGTCCACACTCACAGAAAGACGCTGACCATGTACCGGCTCAGCGGACACAGCCTGACCCTGGAGAGCGGCCGCCACAGACACACCTGGCTGCCCAGCGAGGACAGGCTGTGCACACGCTGTCCACAGAAGCAGGTGGAAACCGAAACACACTTTGTACCGCTGCAAAGTGCAGCGGTTCAAACTGTACAAAACTGTACTGTACAAACTGTACAAAGTAAAAATGTACCCAACAATACCCACAATTGGAGACACAAATAGACGGGGAAAAAATGAAATATATCCTCAGGGAAAAACTAAAATGCTGCTAGTTGGCAGCAAGATATGTCCTCTCCTGTCATAACCTCAGGGACAACCAGGGAAACACTTTATAATAACCAGGGAAACACGTATAGTGACGTTAATGTATAATGTAATGTAACTGTTACTATTGATAGTTACAGCCTTGTCTCTTGTACCATTACTTTTATCATTGTGTTAATTATGTCGTAACTGTTTTGCTTTGCCAATATTATGGAATGCCCTTTTCATGCCAATAAAGCACAGCAATGAAGCACATTACATTGAATTGAACTTGAGATGGAGAGAGAGAGGTGGAGAGAGATGTATTTTAGACAATTCTATTAAATATTATTTAGCATCTTATGTCGTATCTTATTTAACTTTTTGTGCTTTGGCAGTGTAAATGTACGTTTTCCATGCCAATAAAGCCCTTTGAATCTTGAGAGAGAAGTTAAAGGAGAGATGGAGAGAGACATGTGATGGAGAGAGAGAGATAGAGCAAGATGAGATGGAGAGAGAGGTTCTGGTTCTGGGTTCTGGAACTGGAGCGCCATTTGGCCCTAAAAAAAAGGGTACACAGGAGCAGAACACGGTGGTCGAGCAAAAATTGACCACTGTGACGGACCAGAAGCTGAGGAAGTCCTTGATGAGGTACAGACTCAAGAAAGGCCGCCATAGACAGACCTGACCTGGAAAGAGATGTTGTGGAGAGAGATGGAGAGAGAGATGGAGAGGGACGGAGAGAGAAATGTAATGGAGAGAGAGAGTGATAAGTGATGGAGAGAGAGAGAGAGAGATGAGATGGAGAGAGAGCGTCGTGATGGAGTAGATGAGGTGCAGAGGGGTGTGATAGTGAGAGATGGAGAAGTGATGGAGAGAGAGAGAGATGCAGATATGAGATGCAGGGAGATGTGATGGAGAGCGAGGGAGACGTGATGGATTAAGGATCAGAAATAGGACATGACTGACTGAGCTCTGCTTCACAGCTCACAGATTAGCCTTTAGAAACATCACAGATGTCAGTCTCGCTCACTGCCACCGCGGATGAGGTTCCCTCCTCTTTACGGCTCCCGGGGAACAGTTGCAAATTAAATATTCAACAATTCACACCGGACCAGAGTCTTGGATACATAACATCCTCTGTATTATTCATGGAAATGTGTGGTTTTGCTGGATGTGCCCATCTGTTTTGCCTGGAAAACACAATGAATATGTTAAATTAATCATTTATTCAAGTTCAAATTCGGATCCTCTGTCTTTAGTAAAAGGTCAAAAGTAAAAAATCTGATCTAAACCTAAACCTCAATCTTCTAATTCTGTTATCTATTATTTAAGATCATTTTGTAACATTTCCAACCGATAACGACAGCAAATAGCTTGTTGGAAATGTCAGACAGTCAGCGGTACGATCTCTCCCGATCTAAAAGGAGATGATCAATGAGGAGGAACACGTTCCTCCCCGTTCCTCTCCTTCACCTTCACCTCATCCAACAAAGTGTATGGGTTCTCAACCGCAGCCTGTTGTGGTGGAGTCCCGCGGGGGACAAATCGCTGTCTGCAGGTTCATTCAGATAGCCAAGCGGACATTTCACCACAATGTTTACTGGGGACGTTTGTTTGGACAGGGAGGGATTTGGCCCCAGGTTGTTTCCTCAGGAAAAGAAAAAGAAGTTTATTGTCGTGAGAGTGAAAGTAGGCTCTTATTGTGGAAAGCTGGGGTCCTACACACGTTGTGTGCCAGCGGCAGGTTTATATTATAACGATCCACCCGTAATATGTTTTAAGAGCATGTATAGCAAAAGAGTACAATGGGAACGAAGCAGGACGAATGTCAACACAATGATCTATATTTCAGATAACGAAAATGTAAATACAACACAAATACACAAATTAATTAGGAAAATAAACAAAAGCCACAAATGATAATACGGCAATACGCAATCAATTTACAAAACATACAACATACAAAATATAATGTCAATGTCCATTCAATTACTCTTCAGTTGTAACCCAAATAGTACAGACCACAGCCTCCAGTGTAAAACCAGTATAAACCCGTTTAAACCAAACTACACACCACGATCCTCCAGCATAAACCCAGTTTAAACCAAAATACACACCACAGCCTAGACAGAGCATTGAGCGAGGCTGCAGGGAGCCTTTGAGTCCAAATTAAAAGCGTCTGAGTACAATAGAAAATGACGTGACATTATGAACCAGTTAGACGTTAATGTCACTGCAGAGAAGCACGGCACGCATTACACACACCCTGCCTCTCTTACCAAACCTGCACCACGCTGTGGCCAAACCAGGACCAAGCTGGTACCAAACCAGGACCAAATTGGTACCAAACCAGGACCAAGCTGGTACCAAACCAGGACCAAATTGGTACCAAACCAGGATCAAGCTGGTACCAAACCAGGACCAAAATGGTACCAAACCAGGACCAAGCTGGTACCAAACCAGGATCAAGCTGGGACCAAACCAGGACCGAGCTGGTACCAAACCAGGACCAAACTGGTACCAAACCAGGACCAAGCTGGTACCAAACCAGGATCAAGCTGGTACCAAACCAGCACCAAATGTGTCCTACTCTTCATCACTCATCATACTCTTCATCTCTGACCTTGCCGTTGGGTTGAGGGTGTGGTGAAGGAGGTGTGTGGGGTCGGGGGTGGGGGTGAGATTAGATCAGTCTATCTTAAATCTGGCCGTAAGCGCCAGCGGGTTACATAAATCCACTTAGAACACCGATTACAACGGGGCAGGAGAATCCAATCGCCATGGTGATCACAGTCTCTTCCTCAGCATCACCCCCCCACGCGTGCATACACCGCCATGTAATACCTTCACATGCACTACTGCCACCAAAAGGCATGTGTGTGTGTGTGTGTGTGTGTGCGTGTGCATGTGTGTGCAGGTTTTTCGTGTATTCATCTCTGGCAAATGACACGGCACCAAAAATAGAAGAGATTTAGAATCTTCTGAAATCTTTTTAGCTCTTTGTTATCGTGGATCAGATGTTACGCAGACACCCTCATGTCTTCTCTCCTCCTCTCCTCCTCCTCCGCTTCTATCTTCTCTTCTTCCTCTCTCTCTTATTACTCCTCCTCTCCTCTCTCATCCTCTCTCCTCCTCCCCCTCTCTCCTCCATCTCTCCTCCCTCTCCTCTGTCCTCCTCTCTTCGTCTCTCCTCTTCTCCTCCCTCCTCTCAATCCTCCTCCCCCTCCTCCATCATGTTCATCCTCCTCTTCCTCCTCATCTCCTCCTCTAGAAGAAGAGTAAGATGCACTACCAGATTGCGGTGATCATCAACTTCCTGGGTCACTGCATCTCCCTGGTGGCCCTCCTTATAGCGTTCTGCCTCTTCCTCTGTCTCAGGTATGCACTGATGATGATGATGATGATGATGATGACGCTGATGATGATGATGATGATGGTGGTGATGATGATGGTGGTGATGATGATGATAATGTGATGGTGATGATGGTGGTGGTGATGATGATGATGATGATGATGATGATGATGATGCTCAGGTAAGAATCAACTGTGGTGATGATAATGCTATAATAATATTAATAATATGAATAACAATACTCAGATAATAATAATAATAATAATAATAAATACATGTAATATTATAATAGCAACAATACTACTACTACTACTCATAATAATAATAATAATAATAATGACATGAATAATAAATAATAATAAATAACCATAATAATAATTATAGTCCTGCGTGACAAAGGCTACGTCTGCATTCTCCAGATCAAAGCTCTTTGCGTTCTGATTCAAAAGCCGCTCGGTCATGGAATCAAACCTTCGCCTATCTTCCTCTCACAGAGCCGGCGGCTTTAGAAAGCCACAAAACCCCTTTTCTCTCCCTTTCTCTCCCCCTTCCTCTCCTTTTCTCTCCCTGTCTCTCCTTCTTTCTCCCCATTCCTCCCCTTTCTCTCCCCCTTCCTCTCCTTTTCTCTCCTTTTCTCCCTCTTTCTCCCCATTCTCCCCGATCCCTTCCCTTTCTCCTCCCCCTGACCTCCCAAAAAGCATCCACTATGAAGTTCACTACCTGAGAGGGAGAGAGAGAGAGGTGGGGTTCTTTGGAGGGGAGAGAGGGGGGAGAGGGGAGAGAGGGGAGAGAGGGGAGAGAGGCAGAGTGTTAGCACTTTAAACAACAGGCTAGCTGTTAGCGTACCCCGGGGGCACTAGCCGGTGCTAAAAGCGTCAAATGCAACAGAGCTGTTCTCTGACCTCGGGCGAGGAGGACAAACGCTTATGAAGGAGTCATGTCATAGGAGGTGGAGGGGAAGAGGAGGAGAAGACATGGGAGAGGAAGAGAGGAGAAGAGAGGACAGGTGCTGAATGAAGGTGATGAATAAATAATTGAGTACTAACTCATCCTATAAACAAACATTGTAATAAAAACACTGTTTGAACAGAAAAGGTTAGTGTATGGCGGGACAGCCTAGCCAAAAATTCCAGGTTCGAGACCCAGTGACCCAAGCTGGAGGCAAGATGCCCTAACCCCCATACTGCTCCTTAACGACCGGTAGCTGAATTCACTGTACGTCACTTTGGATAAAAGCGTTTGCTAAAACAGGAGGGTACAGTTCATGGGTTAGGTTAGGGGTCATAGTTCAGGAGTCAGGAGAGATCTCTGTGCTGCTCTTTCTCTGGGTTCACTGGTTGGAGGATAGAAGCAAGACTGAATCAGAATCAGAGTGTGTCACAGTCTGGGGTCTGAAACTGAGACAAGAGCTGTGTTCTGATATCCTGGTTATCAATTATGAATGTCTGAACACATATTAGGAATCATTATCCATGATTAGTGAAATGACTAATTCATCATGGAGAGAGAGAGAGAGGAGGGGGATGACAGAAATGAAGAGAGAGAGAGATCCTATGTGTGTCTGTTTGTGTGTGTGTGTGTGTGTGTGTGTGTGTGTGTGTGTGTGTGTGTGTGTGTGTGTGTGTGTGTGTGTGTGTGTGTGTGTGTGTGTGTGTGTGTGTGTGTGTGTGTGTGTGTGTGTGTGTGTGTGTGTGTGTATATATATATATATACATATATGTGTGTGTGTGTGTGTGTGTGTGTGTGTGTGCTACAGATCCATTGGGCTCTCTCCTTAATTAATTTGTGCTTGTGCCTCTGGTTCCGTGCCAAAGGAAGTGAGGTCACTCAGCGTGATAAAACAGGCTAACAGGCTTACCCCATAGCATGCTCGACCGGATGCTAACGAGCTAACCTTGTAGCAGGGTGCTAATGGGTTAACCGTGTAGCAGCTGCTAACAGGCTATCCATGTAGCAGCAGAACGACATCAGGGCTCTATACCGGGCGCCGTGAGGGGGGGTGGGGGGGGGGGGGGCTGTTGGGTT